>LOEQ01002250.1:109512-125066 GCA_001685075.1 Bramus lutescens | reverse complement strand
GGATCTGACACCTTCACACCAATGCACATTAAATAAACCATAAAAAATATTTTTTAAAAAATCAACTCAAAGCCAGTCAGGCTCAAACATTTCTATTTAGCACCAGAAATGGTGGCACCGCTAAAGAAAACAGCCAGGTAATGAATGCTTCAGGATATTGCTCTAAAGGCTGTCTGAGTGAGCCTCAAAGCACAGGCAACAGAAAGCCAAAATGAACAATTAAGGCCCTGTCAAACTATAGCAAGCATATGCCCAGGCGAACAGAAACCTCACCAGCTCTGCCTGCCCCCCCCCACTGCTGAAATTACAGGCATGGAATGCCAAGCTAGGCTGTTATGTGGGAATTTGAACTCAGGCCCTAAAGTTTTCATGGTAAATGTTCTTACCCACTGAGCTATCTCTCTATCTGGAAACAGAGAGATACACTGTTAAAAGATAGTAAAATAAACATTGAGGCATGACCTATATTCCAGGTTCACACAGGCTCAAGACTTCATCTCAAAAAACAAAACATAACAAAATAAAAAAAAACAAAAGCCAGGTATATGTCTGTAAGTCCAAGCAACAAGAGTTCTGCTTATGAGTCCAAGGCTAGCTCCATCCAAATAGTAAGTTCCAGACCAGTCAAGGCCACATATAAAAACAAAAAGTCAGGCATGGTAGCACAGATCTATAATCCTAGCACTTAGAAAGAGGGCACAGGAGGGCCACCAAAAACAAACAAACAAAGAAACAACAACAAAAACAAACCAAGGCTGGCCTAGGTAACACAGTGAGATGCTATGTCACACAATAACAAGAAACCCTAAACCAAACAAGATCAAAAAGTGGGGTGGGGGCAGGAGGTAGATGGGCTAGAAAGATGGCTCGATGGTTAACAGCATTTGTTCTTCCAGGGGACCCGGGTTTGTTTCCCAGTGCTCACAGGGTGGCTCACAACCATAACTGACTTCCCGTTCAAGAGGATCTAGCACCCTCTTCTGGCCTCTTAGGGCACTAGGAACATACACAATGTGCTCACAAACATGCAGACAAAATACTCATAAGATAAAATAAATAAAACTTTAAAAAATGCTTAACAAGTAAAAATATATACAATATTGTTAATCATCAGATCAAAATGATACCATTTCACCCCAGCAAGATTGACAGCTGTCAAGGTGATTAAAATAAAATGGAGGATGCAGATAGACCACCGGTGACCCTCTCACACGCTTAAGTTAGTGTGGCTTACTAAAGAAAAAAGCCACAGAGGCTCCTCAAAAAACTGCAGTTAGAGTTCCCATCTGATCCAGCTACCCCACTACCGAAAGGAACTGAAATCAGTCTGTTAAAGGTTTCTGCCTTCATGTGTGCACGGCAGCTCTCGTTACAATCGTCAAAATGTTGAACCAAAATGTTTACCATAACTGAATGAGTAAACAGCATTGATTTATATATAGGACGGAATATTATCTAGCCATAAACAGCAGAATTCTTCCACAGCAACAAGGATGGAATGGTAGGACAAATAACTCAGGCACAGAAAGACAAATACCACATGTCCTCATTTATATGTGGAAGCAAAAAAGCTACCCCCATGGAAGCACAGAGTAGAACAGTGGTTACCCGAGCCTGGGAAGAATGGGGGGCAGAATAGAGGTGAGGCAGTCATGAGTATAGGATGCACTTGGACAGGTGGGCTAGTTCTGTTTTATAGCACACTAAAATAACCATGGTGGGAGAGAACTGTTTAAAAATAACTAGCCGGGAAAACATTTTCCTCTCCTCTCCTTTCCCTGTCCTCAAGGCTTGAGACACAGGTCTGGAACCCTAGCTCCTCTGGGGGCTGAGGCAAGCTGAGCTACACCATGAATTCAAGGCCAGCCTCAGCAACTCACTAGGACCCTATTTCAAAAATAAAGAGAAGAAAGGGCTGGGGCCATAACTTAGTAGACAAGTGGGTGTGGATACAGGAACCCAAGCTAACACAAGGGGATGGAAATGCCCAGGAGTTATTAGACACTAATGACAACTGAACTCTGTTGTGAAGGTAAAGCCAGCGCACGTTTGCACACGCCAGCATACTGAGTTTCAGAGCCTGTGATTTTTCTCTGAGAAGATCTTGATTGATTAAACAAACGAACATATGAAGAGAGGGTATAATGGAGGGGGGAGGAAAGGAGAGCTGGGCTCTAGCCACACCCTCTAAGCTCCATCTGAGGCCATGACTTATGTTCTCAGCCTGCTTTGCTTGTTTCTCTGTTCTCAAGCTCCCTCTCAGAGGGCAGATGCCAGTCTACTAAGCCTTGCTAGTCCTCAGCTCCAGTCAGGGTGAAGGCATGCAACCTTCTCACACCCCAGAATACCAGCAAAGGTTTGCTACTCCTTCCCCAGGAACCCTGCTTTCAGACTGCAGATGGGGCTTCCAGAGGGCAGCGGCTGCTGTCTACCCACGTCCCAGCCCCAGGGGAGCCCTTTACCTTACCCCCGGGTCCTCTGGCTGAGCTTTCTCAGGAAGACCCGTGTGACTTCCAGGGCCTCCTGCTCCGGAAGCAGCAGGTTGCCAGATGTGTTACAGCTCAGATCAATCCAGTCAGTCCTCAGGGCTTGGAAGTCGAGGTTTTGAGCACTGAAGGTCTGGTCCCAGTTCACCACCGGGTCAAACACAGGTACATATTCAAACGCCTCGCTCATGTCTTCCTCCTCTTCTTCCCCCTCTTCCTCTCCCTCCACTTCTCCTTCCTGGCCGGCCGCCACCACCACTTCCTCCTCCCCATGCAAGCCCCTGCTGGAAGCAGGAGCCTGGGGCTCCAGCCTGTCAGCCCGTCTCTGCTCAGCAATAAAAGACTCCACTTGATTCAGCCACTGAGACTGCTCCAGAGTCTTCCTGGGACTGTCCCCAGTGGGTCGGGCTCTCGGAATGAGAGACAAGTTCTTCAAGGTCCCCTTGTCAGAATGAGACAAATCTTGATTGGGCACAGGGCTACTTTCCCTCTTCCTTTTCTCTGGCTGCCGGTCTAGGATGTCACTTGCCCTTGTTGGAAAGGGAGGTGTAGAATTGTGTTTGGAAAAATGTGCCAGTGGGCCACTCTGCGGATGAGCCAAGAGTTTCCTAAGGTGGTAGTCGGTGACACCCAGCCCCGGGGTGGAAGTAATCTGTGGTTTCCTCCCTAGCGTCCTAACATCCTCGTCTCGGGAGGCGGGGATCTCCTCTGCTACATCTTCATACTGGGATTCTTCTAGAAGGCCATCCTCAAAACCTGTTAAGAATCAGTCCTCATTTCAGGAGGTTTCTATTCTTCCCAAAAAACACAAGCAGCAGATGGTTACACATGTGACAATACTGAGGGGGTCCAGGTGGGGTCGTTTGCTGGGTAACCCTGCACAAGTTACTCCACCTCCATCACCCCAGTTTTGCTATGTACATCAAGGCTGATGGGCAGCATGAAGGTGTGCATGCCTATAATCACAGCACTTGGAAGGTAGAGACAGGAGGTTTGTCACAAAGTTGAGTCTAGCCTGGTCTACACAGCAAATTCCAGGCTATCCTGAATGTCAGCATGAGAGTTTGTCTTAAAAAAACCAAAAGCACATTGCAAATAAAGAAAAGCTTAAAACAAACAAACAAACAAACCCCAGCCTCTTAAAAGGTTGTGGGCGGAGTGATATAAAACACCTCAAGCACCAGCACCATTTAGGACTCAACAAGTGACCTCAGCCATCCCCGGTCCCTCTTGGAAGGTCACAGCAAGACAGGGTCTCCCTCTAGAGCATGCTTCCCAGTAGAGTATGGAGCCAGGGTCCCCACAGCCACCCACATCACCAGCAGCCCCAGAAGCATCTCTCTCTCCATGGACCTGAAATGGAAGGTGTGGGTGCTTTCTGCTCCCTGGATTGTGATGAGGGGATTGATCAGGAGGATTTGCATGCTAAGCTCCTCCTCCCTGGATTGTGAAGAGAGATTGATCAGGAGGATTTGCATGCTAAGCTCCTCCTCCCTGAACTGTGATGAGGGATTGATCAGGAGGATTTGCATGCTAAGCTCCTCCTCCTTGGATTGTGATGAGGGATTGATTAGGAAGATTTGCATGCTAAGCTCCTCCTCCCTGAACTGTGATGAGGGATTGATCAGGAGGATTTGCATGCTAAGCTCCTCCTCCCTGGATTGTGATGAGGAATTGATCAGGAAGGTTTGCATGCTAAGCTCCTCCTCCCTGGATTGTGAAGAGGGATTGATCAGGAGGATTTGCATGCTAAACTCCTCCTCCCTGAACTGTGATGAGGGATTGATCAGGAGGGTTTGCATGCTAAGCTCCTCCTCCCTGGATTGTGAAGAGGGATTGATCAGGAGGATTTGCATGCTAAACTCCCCGTGCAAGGCTATACTAGAATGTTCCCTAGAAAGAGACCACCGCCACCTGCAGCTAGGTGCGCCCTGGCAGCCTTAGCCACATTCACCTCTGTACCTGGCTGCTCCAGGCCCTCTTTCTCTGGCTTGTCCATCTTGATATACTCCTGGAAGCTGGACCTGTAGCAGAAAGGGACATGTGTACACACACCAGACTCCTTACAGGTTCTACCTGGGCAGGAGTGAGAAAGGAGCTGGGACAGTCTGTTCTGCGAGGGTACATCCACACAGGTGCACATGAGGGGGGCCCAGAACTCAACAGTGTGAAGGGACCCCTCCAGCCTAGGCAGTCTCCTTACTCCTACAGAGCCCCCAAAAGAGCCTCCACTTTTCCCATTCAGTGCTACACACCTGTCCTGGTCGTAGGCACTTTCATGATAGAAGCATTTATTGTGGGTCTCCATGTGGCTCAGACGGGTATAGTCATTGGGATAAACAAAGGACAGATGAACCTGAAAGCAGAGGAGACACGAGCGTGTGAGGGGGAGAATCCTGGGGAGGAACCAGCCTAGGATGAGCTGCACTGGATGGGGGAGGGCTGCTACAGAGCTGAATGTCACATCCAGCCATGCAGTCTAGACTCCAGTGTTCAAGGACCTGCTCTTTTGGGTTCCCTGGGCCATCTGTCTCCCTTAGTTGTCACCAAGACCATTCCCTCTTCCTTTTGCCACCCGATCCCCTCCTTCCATTCTGGAGCCTGTCTTTATCCACTAACTCTCTTAGCACTGAGCTCTTTCTACACTCCATTCCCTTTGCCCCTTAAACACAGCCTGAGCTCACCACCACCAAGAATGTCCTCCATCATGGCCCACACTCCCTGGCCTGATCATGACTCTTGACCACTTCCTTCTTGCCTCGGGTCCTCCATCTTCATCTCTAGGTGGTTCACATTCTTTCTGCTCCTTCACTCTCCATACAGATAAAGCTACCACCCACATCTAGTACATTATCTCAAGCATCTTATCAGTGAGTTTAAAATGTCACTGGCTACCCAGTTGCTGGACTGAGCAGACAGGACAGGGTTTGTGTGGCCCTTGGAGCAGAGTCACCAAGCTAAAGAACTGGGGGAGAGACAGATTCAAAGGCAGGGCATCTATCTGCAGGTTCTGCAGGACAATCCACCCTACTGAGCACATCCAGGGATGCAGCCCAGAGACCTGAGAGGCCATCCTGTCTGCTGGCTTAGGGCAGAGGAGGCACAGAGTCAGCTTTAGTCCATCTCCCATCCCCTGCACCCCAGCCACAGGCAGCAGGCCTTCTCCCAGTCCTCCTTGGTCTAGGGTCTAGGGGCACGACTTACAAAGCGGAGGCCTTGATAGCGCTGTAGTGGAAGCCCGTCTACCAGGTAGCTGGGTTTGTAGGGACAATCAGGCAGGACATGGCGCAGATGGGACTTGGGGATCAGAGGCACTGAGAACAAAAGGGAAGAGGATTGCAGTGTGTGAAGAAGTGAGAGCACAAATATCTTAGGACTGCAAAGGCTTCTGGATGGGGGAGACATGATGTCTTCCACCAGAGCAGCCTCCAACTGCAGTCATGGTGACAACTGTGGTGCCAATCCATGTCTATCAGTTGATTCTGCCACAATGAGGCTGCCACTACTCTTTAGTGGTGGGGGCAGGGACAGTACAATTGGGTAACTGTCTAGTGACACTCCAAGGGGCCATGTGGCTCCACCTTAGTGTACTCCCGTTACCTGGATTTCCTCCCTTCCTCCCACTGTCCTGCTTTCACTATTTTTCGGTTTTGTTTTTCTGAGACAGGGTCTGCCATGGTCACAAGCTCAGGATCTTCCTGCCTCATCCTCCTGACCGCTGGGACTGTAGACAGGTGACACATCTGGCTGCCACTTTCTTTTATTTTAAAGGGAAGAAACGGGGCATACTGTCAGCTTTTAAGATGTGAACATGACCAGCCGAGGGTGTGCTCCATGGCAGGGCACATGCTCACTCAGCTCAAGGTCCCAGATTCCATCCTCAGCATCAAACCAAAAGACTGAGCTATTCCTTGCTGGATGATAAGAGCTGGGACCCACAGGCTGACATTTGTGGCCAGAGAGGACTGTGCGAGGACATCTGGACTCTCATTCCATTTCTGGTCTGAGGTGGGGGTTAGACAATCACTCTATAATGATTTGTAGAATCATAAAATCGGACAGAAATGCTCCTGCAATTTTGGTCTGTATGCTATGTTTTACACTTCAAAGGGGAAAAGATTTTGTGATTTTTGGGCCAACAATAGAATAGACAGGTCTCCTGCATCTTGTCCATCAACAGAGAGAACCTGGCTCGTGCAGACCCTCACCAAGGACTTACCTCGATAGAGGGTGTCCCGAGGGTCAGGCCGCAGCATGTCAGCTGGTGGCTGCTCATCCCTGGGAGGAGTGTTGGAGGAGCTCACGTGACTGGCTGCTGTCTGTGGGATGTGGCCCACCTCATCCATCCTTAGGGTGGTCTCATCTGTGCCCAGGGAGAAGAGAACAGAAGAAGCTGTTGGTCCTCACAGAATAAAGTGTGCTTTGAGGGACAGCTGGAGGAACTCAGGCACAGCCTCTGTATTCCTGGCAGAGAAAGTCTAAGCTGTGCCCGAGCCCCTGCCTGAGCCCTTGCCCTTGGATGCCCCATAGGTTGTGCGTTTAGCTACCTCCCTGTGAAACTGCTTCACCTCATGGCCAGAGCATATCATGATTTTGCATAGACTAGGAAAAGATACCTTTCCTCCTCAAAATGCTTTACTGATGTGGGAGGTTCTTCTGTATATGTGTTGCTTTTATTGGTTGGTGAATAAAGGTGTTTTAGCCAATGGCTTAGCAGAGTAAAGCCAGGCAGGAAATCTGAATGGAGTGACAGAGAGAGAGAGTAGGCAGAGTCAAAGAGACACCATGTAGGTGTCAAAGGAAAAGTATGCCAGAACATTACTGGTAAGCTACAGCCTCATGGCTGTAGTGATATTTCATTTGTATTTTAATAAATAAAGCTTGCCTGAAGATTAGAGTAAAACAGCTCCCTAGTCAGCCTAACTGACCAGGCAGTGGTAACATACATCTTTAATCCCAGTAGCCACACTAGTTTGCCATAGAAACCGGGAGATAGTGGTGTACACCTTTAATCCCTGCCCTAGAGGGGAATATAAGACGGGAGGAGACAGCTCTCAGACAGTCTCATTCTGAGATTCCTGGAGGCAGGATCACCATTTCAGACTGAGGTAGAGGTAAGAGTCAGTGGCTGGCTGTTTTGATTTTCTGACCTTCAGGTGCCCAAAAGTTTGGAAAAAATATCCACATAAAGCCTGAGAAAGCTTTAAAAAAGAAAAAAAAGAATTCTAGACAAACATGGTGGCACACGGCTTTAATCCCAGCACTTGGGAGGCAGAGGCAGGTAAATGAATCTCTGTGAGTTCAAGGGCAGCTTGGCCTACAGAGTGAGATCCAGGACAGAGAAATACTGTCTCAAAAAACCAAAAATTTTTAAAAAGGCATATAAAAGTGAAAAATACACAAAGAATCTAGATTGTGTATCTTATTGTGTTTTCGTTGAGTTTTTTCACTAAGAATGAGCTAATTACAGAGAGACATTTCATTGTACAGGCTGCTAACCTAAACCAACATAGATATTTTAAAGGTATCTTTACTTCAAAATTTAAGTCTAAGGGCATGTTAGTTTGGAAAAGAGGTTCTGCTTTTGTTTCTACAGAGGATAAAAAGTTGTGGATTCCTTACCGACTAACTAATATAGTTTGATCAAACAAGACCCCCTGAAGTGATGGCCCAGTTGGTCCAACATCCATGACAGTTTCAGGACTGCTGGATGAGGTGGACCAACCACACAGGATCCCCTATAAAAGACATGATTAATAGCACCCCCAATTAGCAAAATGCAATTTGGAAAAAACACCCAAATTTCAAAAATTATTTTTTATAAATGTTTGTTTCATTTAAAGGAGGTTGATTATAAATGGTTAATGGTCACAGTCAAGATCTTCCTAAAGAAATAAAAAGTTTACATTGAATGAATACTTTACATTGGTATGGTCTTTGGTTTACTGATACAAATTTAAGGACAATTTTGTTATATGTATATTAATACTCTTATTTAAGGTATTTGCTTATATAGCTCATTTGAAAATGCAATATATAATTAAAATTATGGATTAATAGAGTCATCTATAATAGTCAAACTGTAGTTGTGTTAGGTTTTCTAGATGTCAGAGATATATTTCAGATGGATAGGTATTCTTTAAACCTTTCTAAGACCTACAGAATATGGCATTTAAAATGTTTTAAGAACTTAGACTTTTCTCAACAGTGAGACATGTCTACTCCTGGCAGTACCAATTATTTCAGAGAGGCTGATGGACACTGAAGAAACTCATTATGGAATTTGCCTTCAATGTGACAAGGCTAGCTGTTTGGGCAAGAAACCACTCTTGCCTGGGGCTCGAACCCACAACCCTGACATTAAGCGTCTCTTGCTCTACCAATTGAGCTATACTTATTGTATAGTTTTGTTTTAGGTTAAGAACCCTCTTATTTAGATAAAAGGGGGAGGTGTTGTGGGAATTCATTCAGCCAATAGCCTTTTAGATACCAGCTCATTAGGGCATGGTCTGAGGAACTATAAGCACAGACAGGAAGTGTGCTCACTCCTCTCTTTTTTCTTTTGCATGGTTGGTTGCCAGAATTTGGTTTGCAACCCCAGTGCCCACAGAGCAGAGGAATGCAGCGGCTTTCTATTGTGAATGATCCCCAATAAACATCTGTTATCCTTTATTATGGGCTCTTGTGGACCTCATTTAATTATGCAACACTTTACTGCTGACTTAACAGAAATCTACAGTCAGCCATATTATTTACTGTCCCTTAGCCTACACTGACATAGTACTTCCTGGGTATTCACAGCAGCACTGGGGTTTGAACCTAAGGCTTCTCTGGTAAGACGAACAGATGTTACCACCCATGCGATCTAGTTCCAACCTCTAGGGTGGGCAGCCTCTCATGTACCACCTGTGAGCACCATGTGAACATGGTGAACCAGGCTCCACCAGGCATCCATACTACTACAGAGGTCCTTCTCTGTCTGTCCTCCCCACAAACTACAGTACTATTTATCACAACCACTGGGGCTCAGACTCAAGTTTGCTCACACCACCTCTCTTATCCAGCCCACAGCTTAAGCTGGTGGTCAAGCGCCCACACCGAGTGGTGTAATCGGGTGGGGGGTTGTGAAAAACTGTGTCAATAGTAAAAGGTTACTGGTTGTACCACACAACACTGGCCTTGGTTCTGAACATACAATACATACACTCAGCCATACACCTAACAATGCCAGTGGGCAATCCCTGAAACAGCATGTCTCGGGTTCAAGACTTTTGTATGCTATGAGATGCTGATTTTAAGGTGCATGTGAAGTTTGATGCTCTTATAGAAACATAACAGACCAATGATAGGAAACAGAAACGCCAGCATTTTGAAAAGCTGTTAAGTGAATTTTGGCTTAGAATTAGAAAAGAATTTCCAAAATGACCCTTAACATAACTTCTAGTTTATACCACTTATATATGCTGAAAGCAGGGTTCTCAGCATTGGTGATTATAACATTAAAATATTGACCAAGGGGCTGAGGATATGCCTCAGTGAGTAAGCATTTCTGCTTCACAAACATGACTTTGAATCTCAGGATCCACATAAAAGCTGGGCATTGCCTGTAGCCCCAGTGCTGTGGAAAAAAAACAGGTAGTTCCCAGGGACTCACTCGCCAGCCAGCCTAGCCAAAACAGTGAGCTTCAGTTCCACGGGGATAAAGTGAGAGCAATAGAGCAGGACACCTGACACCTTCTCTGGCACACACACGCATGTACACACACATGCATACACATACAATATTAATTACTTGAAAAAAACTTGGAAGATGCTCCATATCCTACAACATCAAATATTCAGCCAAAGTTTAATCTTTCTAAATAAGTGTTTTTGGTTCTTGAGACAGGGTCTCACCATGTAGCCCTGGCTATTCTTTACCTCACTATATAGACCAGGATGGCCTTAAACTCACAGAGATCTGCCTACCTCTGGCTCTTGAGTGCTGAGATTAAAGGCATATGATGCCACTACATCTGACCCAAGACTTATTTTTACTTTTATTTATATGTTTTATGTCTCTCCATGTGAATATATACCATATGGGATGATGCCTGAGAAGGCCAGAGGAGGGCGTCCAATATCTTGGCGCTGGTGTAACAGTTAACTGTGCCCAACCTGATGGTGTAGGAGGTCCTTCTGTCTATGTGTTGATTTCATTGGTTGAATAAAGAAACTGCCTTGGCCTTTTGATAGGGCAGAACTTAGGTAGGCAGGGAAGACAGAACTGAATTCTGGGAGAAAGAAAGCAGAGAGACAGAGAGCCACCATGGAGACACAAGGTTAGACACACTGAATCTTTCCTGGTAAACCATGACCTCATGGTGAACACAGATTAATGGGGATGGGTTGAATCAGGATGTGAGAGTTAGCCAATAGGAGGCTAGAGCTAATGGCCAAGCAGTGTTTTAATTAATACAGTTTCTGTGTGATTATTTNCCTTGGCCTTTTGATAGGGCAGAACTTAGGTAGGCAGGGAAGACAGAACTGAATTCTGGGAGAAAGAAAGCAGAGAGACAGAGAGCCACCATGGAGACACAAGGTTAGACACACTGAATCTTTCCTGGTAAACCATGACCTCATGGTGAACACAGATTAATGGGGATGGGTTGAATCAGGATGTGAGAGTTAGCCAATAGGAGGCTAGAGCTAATGGCCAAGCAGTGTTTTAATTAATACAGTTTCTGTGTGATTATTTCGGGTGTAAACTAGCTGGGTGGCAGGGACAACAAGCAGCCCGCGCCTCCTGTTACAACCTAATATGCATGCTGAGAACTAAACTCAGTCTCTGAGGAGCAGTAAGTGTCTTTGTTTTGTTTTTCAAGATAGGGTTTCTCTGTGTAACAGTCTTAACTGTCCTGGAACTTGCTTTGTAGACCAGGCTGGCCTCGAACCCACCTGTGCTGGGATTAAAGGCATGTGCGAACACCACCTGCTGAAGATGTTACTTTTAATTTTAACTTTTTCTGAACTGGGGGTAAAAACCAGGGTATTGTACATGCTAGGCAAGTGTTCTACTACCAAGTCACAACCTAGCTATGACATTTATTATTATTATTATTATTATTATTATTATTATTATTATTATTGATGGTGGTGGTGGTGGTTTTTTGAGACAAGAGTTTCTCTTTGCAGCCCTTGCTGTCCTGAAACTCGCTCTGGAGACCAGGTTGGCCTTGAACTTAGAGATCTGTGTGCCTCTGACTCCCGAATGCTGGGATTAAAGCCACTATTGCCTGGCTCAACGTTTTTATTTGTTTTCAATTTTTTCTTTAGCCAAAGGCTTGATGTGTAGAGCATTCTGGCCTTGAACTCAAGATCCTCTTATATCAGCTTCCTGAGTGCTGAGATTATAGGGTGTACCACCAAGCATAGTCATTTTTACTTTTTAGTGGGGCCTTAGAGTCCCAGCCATGCTGAGACAATAATAAACAGTGAAAAGAACCAAAAAGTTCACATCCTGTAAATTTAAAGCAGACTGACAGTTTTGAGCTGGGCTGTGGGAGCGCACACCTTCAATCTCAGAACTCAAGAGGCAGAGGCAGGTGAATCTCTGAGTTCGAGGCCACTGAGTTCCAGGACAGCAAGAACTACACAAAGAAACTCTGTCTTGGGGGGAAAAAAAGTAGATGATAATATCTCTTCATGGTCTTGGCTGAGTAAGAGCCATAGTGCAAAGAGACTGGATCTATTTGTTGACCTTTTGTAAAAAACATACTCTTTTTTTTGGAAACAGGATTTCTCTGTGTAACAGTCCTGGTTTCCAGGAGCTCACTCTGTGGTGGTGCCACTCAGCATCAGCTAAAGAGACTGCACGATTGCTGCTTGGCTGAAGAAGCCGTGCGATGGAGTTCCGGTTTCTGCTTGAGTGGAGACTGCCCCACTTCCTCCGTTAGATTTATTACTTAAAAGTGAAATCATTTGTACAGTGGTCTTTGAATTTACTGACTTGTTTCCCTTTGTTCTCAAAATATAAATGGTCTGAGACGGCTTGGGAAAGGGAATAAGATAAATAAACTTATTTAAAAAAAATAACAGAGCCCACACATTTAAAAGTATCAATATGGGTGAAATGGCTGAACAGGATGTTCTAGCTAGTCTAGATGGGGAAAGAACAAAAACCCACAGATGAGTTTGGGAACATTTTCTGCTTACTTTGTAGTGAAGGTATTAATGCTTTTATAAATATAAAATGCACATTTAAATACTAAAAATCAAGACAAAAGAACATGATTTTACATTTTAAGTTAATCATTAAGAGATTATAAAAATAAAAGACAGGAATATTGTAGAAATTTTATTTGCTATATAAATAAGGACACATATAAAGTTTTAAAATAGATTATAGTATAATTTGATAAAAATTTTTGCTTTGCTTATTACAAGTTAAAAATCACCCTTTTAGATTCTAAACTGTCTAGCCATGAGGAAATATTAAAGGCCTCTCCTCCTCTGCTTAGTTAAATTTTGTTTACTTGCTCCTGGATTGGATTTTTATGATTACAATTATTTTATGATTTTAGGATACATTTATTCATGTTGGGAAAATAGTCAGATATTAGATATTTTTGAAATGCAAATATAGATTAATATTGTAAGATATAAAAATAAACTATGTGGCCCTGGGAAGAGAGAGATATACACATATTCTCTCCTGTAGGTGGCCTCCCAAGTGCAGTGATAAATAATACATTCCTAGAGGCTCAGAACAAGATTCAAATTGCTGTCTGGTGCAGCTTCTTTATATCACCTGCTACATCCACTCTTCTCAAAGTCCTGACCTCTGCTGGTCTGGTCTCCAGCAGCTCTGGAGATCAGGCTGGCCTCAAACTCACAGAGCTCCTCCTGCCTCTGCCTCCTGAGTGCTGGGATTAAAGTCATGTGCCACTACCACTGCCTAAAAATACATGTTTAATTGAAGTAGAATTACATTGCTTTCTCCCTTCCCATTTCTCCCTTCAGGCCCTCCCAAGACCTCCACTCTCAAACTGATACCCTCTTTGTCTTTGATTATTATTGTGACATTCATATATACACATACATATGTATATGTATGCACAAATAAACACATACAACATGCCAAGCCTGCTGTCCATCAACTGCCAACCTCAAGTGAGCCCCATGGTCCCAGAGTCCCTTGTAGTTTTATTCAAAATGTTAGGCATGGGTGGGCAAGGGCATTTTTCAGAGATGAGGGCTCTAGCAGATTCTCTTTGTATTATTCTTTTTTTCTTTATTATATTTAATTTTTTAGATACATATACTGTAACTGAACATATTTCCTTAGAACATAGTTCTCACTCTGTGTCTATTTATAAGTCTCCATATGATAGCCTTGAATATGTGATCCTCCTGCCACACCCTCCCCTAGTGCAGGCAGATCTCTGAGTTCCAGCACTGCCAAGGCTACACAGAGAGAACTCTGTTTCAAAAAACCAAACCAACAAATCTGAAACCACCACACCTGTGTCTAGCATGTTCTTAAATGGACCTCTGACCCTAGGGAGTAAAGGCCCCCTAACTGAAAGGTGCCTCGAGCTTTCATCCTCTCTGGACCTTCTTCATACACATCTTCTCAGTAGCAGAACTTCTCTCCGCCCCTCCAACCTCACCCTGGGCCACATTCTCCTGAATGGAGTGGCATGTGCTTCCAGGCAGGCAGAGCCTACTCACTTGTGAAGAGGGACAAGGAGGGGGAGTCAATGATGGTGAACTTGGCTCCAGGGTCATTCCGTCTCCACTAGAATTAGAGGAAGGGCACAGATGTTGGAGGACACTGGATTTGGGACAGTGTTCAAGAGCTATGGGGAAGGGAATTCTGGGAAACTCAAGTGGGGTATGGGGAGGAGGGGGTGGGGGATGGGATGATGAAGTCACTCACCGCAATCTCCACGTGATCGGTGCCTTCATCATTCTGTTTGTGCAGCACCTCAAAGTAGTACCTGAGGGAGGCTGATAAGCTGGCAGAAGGAGACAGGAAACAGGGGCTTCTCCTCAGCTGGTCCCCTCGTCCACCTCTCCTACCCATAAGCTCCCTGATGCTCTTTTCTCTTCCCAAGAGCTTGTCCTTTAACTATCCCCCCCCCATGCACCCCTGATAGCTGACCTTGGCTTTCTTTCTGCAAGGCCAAATATAAGTAGTTCACAAGTCATTTGGGGGACCCAGTGAAATAGGCCTTAGGGAGAGCTGCGGCACACGAGAGCCATCCTCGGTGCTTTGACTGACCCTCCTTGGCTGTCAGGAAGAGGCCCCATAATCCTTAGTAATTTGCCCAACGTCACCAGGTAGTAAGCAGTGCTGGAATTTGGCCCAGGCAGCCTTGCTTTAGGGTCCACACCCATCACTGAGAGAACTCAGAATGCTCACACTAGTGCTGGCACAAAGCAAGGGCTGTTTGCAAGCTAGGTCTGCTCAGCCTGTGACTGTGCCAGCCACCAGGTGGCGGGCTGAAGCTGGACTAGATTCAGAGTCCACTGATTTATCCAGATCACTTCAAAGGCATCTTTCCTGATTCCCTGTCCGGATCCCTCTCTTAAGTCCCAGAGCAAGCACAAGGCCATATTTATGTATGAGAGCATTTCAAGGTCTGGAGAAAATGGGAAGGCAAGGACGAGAAGAAAGGAGACCTTGAGTGCCACTCAATGTATGTGTGGCTTCCATCAGTCACAAAGCTTCCCTGGGCTTGAGTGGCCTCATCTAAAATGAGGAAGGCAGCTGGAGAGATGGCTTACAAGTTAAGAGTGAGCACTGCTCTTGTGGAGGACCAGTGTTTGGTTCCCAGCACCCACATGGCAGCTTATGACCACCTGTAAAACCAGTTCCAGGAACAACAACAACAACAACAACCAGTTCCAGATAATCCTTCTGTCCTCTGAGGCCAGGTCCATACATGGCACACCCATAACATGTAGGCAAAACACACTCATTAAAAAAAAAAAACAATCTAGCCGGGCAGTGGTGGTGCATGCCTTTAATCCCAGCACTCGGGAGGCAGAGGCAGGTGGATCTCTGTGAGTTCGAGGCCAGCC
>LOEQ01002250.1:97905-108458 GCA_001685075.1 Bramus lutescens | reverse complement strand
GAGGCGGCAGCCTGAAGCTATTGGATGAGAGTTCACCATGCCTCAGTTTCCCTACTCCCTTGATGATGGGCTAACAGGGACTCAATGCAGATGTATTTCCTAGCTTGAGCATATGTTTCTAGGACCTTCCTGAAGTACTCAAGAGCAGGAAGAAGGATGAGGCTTTGGGGCTGCCTCACCATCAGTAAAAGGGTGCAGGTAGCCAAATATGCGGAGACCATAGTTGGTCCACTTGGGGGACACAGCCAGCTTCCTCAGGGTTGTGCGGATCTATGTCGAGAAAGATGAACTGTTGTTACTCAGAATCAGGAAGAAGAATTTAAGGGATTTGAGTCGGAGCTGCTCAAGACTGGTGAGAAGACCAGGAGGGGAACAGGAGATGAGAGACCAGGGGTGTGGCCCAGTGTGTGGCATAAATGTCAGGTCTCACCCAGTTCTTGGTCCGGGTGACCTTGTACAATGCACAACTTGCACACCTGTACATGTTGGCCCTGGATAAATACCAAGAGAGCCTACACTGAATGCCAGGCTGCAGGAGCCTCAGGGAGGGAGAAGACAAGATATTCTAAGCAGAGGACAAGGGGGCCCACGAGACTGAAGGAATAATAGAGATTGCAATGGACTGAGAAGGGGCAGGGAAGGAGGCAGGTGGGGGAGATGAGGTGGAGGGGACACAGATGGTCTGGGATGGTGGGCAGACATCCCCGCAGGCACTTACGTGGGGGTACAGCGGGAAGTGCAGGTTCCTCCTGAGCTGCTGGATGGAGCTGCCACACCAGTCCTCAAACACATGCAGGTTGGCATGTCCCCGGAACTGTGCGGAGCAGAGAAGGGACAATGAGAGAGCAGCAGCGGCCTGTGCTCAGCCCTGGAGCAGAGCAAGCAGGTGGCCACAGTCCTTCCTGTATATTCTATGGATGGCTTGGTTCCCAGCCTGTGGTGCTTCTGGGAGATGGCAGAACCTTTAGGAAGTGGGGAACCTAGCAGGGCACAGTTAGGTCATTGGGCTGTGCCCATGAAGGGGATACTGGAGTCTCAGCTACTTTCGGTCTTACTTGACTTTCCAGTCCTTTGCTACCATGATGTACTCAGCAGCCAGAAGCCCAAAAACACTGGGCCAAGCAAGCCTAGGACTGAACCTCTGAAACTGTGAGCCAAAGCAATCCTTCCCGCTTTATGAGTTGGTTATCTCAGGCATGACGGAAAGCTAACAACAGCCAGGTGGCCTGACTCAACAGATGGGTCAAATATGCACACATGCCTGCAGATACACACAACACATTCCTCGTTCCTTCCAGGCAGGCAGGGAGCTGCCTTGCATTCCACAGGTGTGGGCATGAGGAGCACAACAGGGACAAAATGGCAGAAGTGACAGAGGGAACTAGGATGGGCTTGTGCCCACCATGCCTCCCCTGTTCCTCATGGAAGGCCCTGCAGCAGTGTGCCAGTCAGGAAACCTTATCTGCATAGTGGTCTCCACATTCAGGCTGGGGGAAGCAGCTGAGTAAGACTATGGTGACATCTGGGACCCCTCCGGGTCATGCAGCACCAGGGCCTCCTATAGCTCACAGGTTCCTGGCAGCACTGAGTTGGCAGAAACAGAAGTGTCTGCCCTTTCTCTTTCCCTCTCGGCTGTAGCATTGGAGGGGGACAGGCCTAGACCTGGAGCAAAGGTTCTTGCCGAAGACAGGCCAAAGACAACAAGCCATACTCCAGGTGAGTGGGGGGCTATGTTTAGGAAGGGAAGAGAAGCAGGGATATGGTCCCAGCTGAGCCACAGTTTCAAATTACTCCAGTCCTTCGCCAGAGCTGAGTACATTCCACATGGCACCTCATCCATACACACAAACAGGTCCTGCCCTGCCCCGCCACCCTAACCGGAGCTTGTCAGATCCAAAATCTGAGTCACTCTTGAGAAAAAAGTGGGCAGAAGTGGAACAGGCACCCAGACTGAAGGACTCGTTTTGGGTTCTCCGTGCAGTGATGCAGGATGAGGTGCTGGGAAGACAGCTCAGTTAGTACAGCCTTGCCACACGAGCACAAGCGCTCTGTTCCCAGAAGTCTCTGAAAAGAGTAGTGAGAACCTGGAATCCGAAGACAGGGAGGGGGAGACAGGAGGATCCCTAGAGTCATCTGGCCAGCCTAGTCCTAAGTGGGCAAGCCCCAGGCTAATGAGATCTTATCTCAGAACTCAGGGTGGATGGCCCTGAAGAATGAAGGTTGTCTTCTGGCTCCCACAAGCACCAGCACACATGTATACCCCCCAACACACAATTCTTCTTAAAAAGGAGTATGTGGAAATAGGCGCTGTGCCTCACAGGAATGCTGAAGGTCTAAGTTAGGCTGCAATAGGTTTCACAGACACGGTCCCACTGCTAGACCCTGAAGACAGAGGCTAGCTTGTCCCTCTCTGACCTGTAAGCACGCGAGCTGAGTCAACACTTGGGAAGTAGCCATCACTCATAGGGATACAAGAAGGGGACTGAGGTGGGAGAGAAAGTGTGTGGGCCGATAGGTGGGAGGCAGGTTGAGACTTCGAGGAAGGGAAGAATGGGGACATTATGCTGCTTCTGAGGAAATTCCTCAAGTCCAGCTTCAAAGAATCAGTTGTCTCCTCCAAGTGGTCTGCTTTTTGGTCCTCCCCAAGAGACCTCCAGGTCAGAGAACTCTGGTCCCCAAAAGAGCAGGGGAACAGAGGGGGAACACAGCCACCAGAGAGGTCTGCTGTGTGAAGCCTGGAGCTAGGAGGCCAAGCTTGGCCTGAAAATGGGTTTGGCATGAAAGCAGCTTTGGCCTGAGGGCAGGTAGACACCAACCCCCAGGCTCCTCCCCAGGTAGTCTAGCTTGGTACAGGAGTCTGAGGTGCTATGGAAAGTCAGCAGGGCAGACCAAGAGTGAGTGAGATTATTTATTAGCCCTTTCTTTGGGGTACACCTCACCCAACATTTGGCTGAGTTTCACACCTTTGTCCCCAACCTCTGACTGTAGGGGTGTCTTGGAGACCCACATTGACAACACCTTCCAGAATTTGGGTTACTCCATCTTAGGGACTCTGAACTAGCAAGGCTGTGGCACTCAGGCAGAGCCTCAGCTGTGGCCCCTCTCCCTTGCCTAGCAAAGACAAAAGGCCAGGAAGGGGAGGGTTTCCTCCTCCAAACCATAGTTGTGATGGTTTGGAACCTGCATTTAGCTGTAGGGAAGAAAGTATCTATTGGATGGTCTCATTTAGAAGGGAGGATATTGGGGCTCAGGAAATGACTCCCTGAGAGAACACACAGTAATTACCCTGTGGAGACGGAGGGGGCAGAAGGGAGTATTTAAGTAGAGCAAGGCCTGCCCACTGCTTCCCCTTCCAACTCCACCTCTGCAGGGCCTTTCGGGCTTGCCAGGCCAGCAGCATGGCATGTGGCCTAAGTGGATGACAGAGTCTCTCCAGTACTGTGTCCTCTTACTGCCTCCAGGAATGTTCTGGAGCAGCTGGGCTGGTGTGATGGAGCAAGTCACTCTGCAGCTGAACACTTAAGGTGACTGCAGAATAAAACCTAACTGTGATCTTTATGACTGACCTGCCTTCCCAGCCCTCACCACACATCATACCCTCCCTGTCATACCTACCCACATCTAACTCCCAACTTTTGCCCCAAACCATCCAGCTCCCGATTTCCCATGCTCTCCCAAATACTGTTTCCTAATCAGGCACCATGCTTTCTTCCCCACATGGCAGGCTCCTATCTATTCTTCAAAAGTTTTCTCAGATACTTCTGAGGCCCTTTCTGCCTGCCCTGGGAAGAGCTAACAGCTCCCTCCGCCGTGTCCCACCACATCTGAATTATCTGAATGGATGGATGATCGTAGAAGCTGAATTCAGAGGAATAAATTCCGCCACTGAGTACCAGGTCACATGTTCACCGTG
This sequence comes from Bramus lutescens, assembly GCA_001685075.1. NCBI lineage: Eukaryota > Metazoa > Chordata > Mammalia > Rodentia > Cricetidae > Bramus > Bramus lutescens. The sequence continues at coordinate 104,545 of LOEQ01002250.1, read as the reverse complement.
CAGTTAGCCAAAAGAGAGAGGAGTGCAGCTCAGGGGTGTAGCATCTGGGGAGAAGACGGAGAGAGGGAGGGAAGAAGGGAGGAAGGGAGGGAGGCACTCAAATCAAAGACCAAGACTTCAGATGTGAAAAATGGTGTCACCCGTGTTTGGAGCTGCTGCAGAAGGACAGAGGGACAGGAGAAATCAGGTGCCGTGGCTGCAGGCACTGGCTGACACTTGCTGCTGTTCTGTCACAAGCCCAGCACATGTGGTGGGTGGATCGGCTTGAAATCGGTGAGGCCTTACCTGACCTCAGTGTGCAGCCAATCAGGCCACTGGTTCCTACACACCAGGTTCCTGGGCAGCATTCAGAACAATTTGATCTACTCCTCCCCACTTTTTCTCAGAATGGAATCTGGGGTCTCATGCCAGTGAGACAAACACTACCAATAAATTACACTCCTAACCTCTGACCTATTCTTGAGTTGACAGTGTTCCCTGTGGGGCTCGACACTAGAAAGAAACGGGCCATTCTGGAGCTTGATGAAGGCTGGAGGCCCATTCTGTGGATCCTGATGGGTGAAGCTTCCCCACTCATACAGAGGGTTCATAAGGAACCTACATGCTACATGTGTGTCACCATGTGACCAAAGTGAGGAAAAGGTGAGAGAAACTGCAATGATGGTGATCTGGGCTTGGAAACAGGAGAGCCCAACCCGCAGCAAAGCTCATACAAGGGTTCACAGCGGCATTAGTCAAGGTGGCCCCGGATCAGCAACAATCTGTCTGCCAACAGAGGAAGGGAAAATAAAAGGCGAATTAGCTTTCCCTGTCTCCATCCTCCCAGTAACTTCTACTCCATGACAGCCAAGCAGAGGGAGGAGCCAATGTGTCGGCCCAAGCCAAGGAAGAAGACCAGCAGATGACTAAGTGATGGACAGCTGTGCCCTGCAAGCCAGGGAGCTGGTGCTGCCATCTAGAATGTTCCCTCTCAGTGATCTAGGACTCATATGGCCACTACGTCACCAAAAGCCACTTTAGTAGGACCAAGGCAGTCTCTGAGGGTTGTCTTGGACCCTGTAACATTGTTCTTAGTTACAAGCCTGACACAAGAACAATAACTCATTCCTTCTGCAGTCTCAGCCACAGAAGTCTTAAGGTGTGGCTTTTCCATGAGATACCATCCTACACCACTACAAAATGTCATATTACTTTGTGGATGAACTCTGCAAACCTCACATGAGTGACAGAAGTCAGACCCATCAGGACTGATCTCATGATTCCATTTCTATGCCGTATCTGGGACAGCCAAATGTAGAGCCAGGAAGTAAACAACTTTTACCATGTCTTACAGAGGACATGGGTTCAGTTCCCGGCACTCACATGGTGGCTAATAACCACCTATAACTCCAGATCTGGGGCTATGACACCCTCTTCTGTCCTCCACGGGCACCAGGAACACATATGATGTCCATACATACATTTAGCAAAACATTCATATGCATAAAATAAAAAAAATATATAAAGCAGATAGCTCTGTACCTAAGAGTGTGGTGACAGGGTATGGCCGGGGATGCAGGCTTTCTTTTCCTTTTATGACACAATGTCTCATGTAGCTCAGGCTGTTTTCAATATGTAGCCAGGGATGATTCTCCTGCCTCCACTTCCTGAGATTACAGGTGTGTGTCACCATGCTCAGTTTATACAGAGCTGCAGACTGAACCCAGGCAAGTACTCTACCAACTGAGCTACATACATTCTCAGCCCTGGTTTCCTTATTTATCTGTATGAATTGTATCTCAGGCCTCACAAATTCCAAACAAATGATCTACCACTGAGTGACTGAGTCAGCAAGATGTGGAGTCTTCAACAAAGCACAACTCTGTCAATATACCAGAAGCTACTGGGTTGCACACTGTATGAGTGAGTGATGTGTAAGGAATATGAACTAGATCTCAATAACATTTTTGTTGTTTTTTTTTAAACATTTATTTATTACATATACAGTGTTCTGCTTGTATGTATACTTGCAGGCCAGAAGAGGGCCCCAGATCTCATTGCAGATGGTTGTGAGCCACCATGTGGTTGCTGGGAATTGAACTCAGGACCTCTGGAAGAGCAGTCAGTGCTCTTAACCTCTGAGCCATCTCTCTAGCCCTTATTTTGGTTTTTGAGACAAGGTCTCAACATGTAGCCTGATGTGGGAGTCCCCTCTGTGTGCTGTGATTACCATTAATGGATAAAGAAACTGCCTTGGCCTGTTGATAAGGCAGAACTTACGTAGGCAGGAAGGACTGGACTGGATGCTGGGAGAAAGAAGGGCAGAGTTAAGAGATGCCATGGCTGCCAGAGTCAGACATGCTAAAACTTTGCCAGTAAGCCACTGCCACGTGGCGATATACAGATTAATACAAATGGGTTAAATTAATGTAAGAGTTAGCCAATAAGAAGTTAGCACTAATGGGCCAAGCAGTATTTTAGTTAATACAGTTTCTGTGTGATTATTTCGGGGCTGAAGCAGCCAGGCGGCCAAAAACCAACAAGCCTCTGTCCCCCAATAATAGCCTAGGCTAGTCTCAAACCCAAAGTGATCCACCTGCCTCATACGCCCAAGTGCCAGGATTACTGATATGCACCATCAGGTCTCTTTCCAAAATTCTATTTTTAAAAGCAGCAACAAGGACCAGGAAGATGCCTCAATGGTAAAGCATTTGCCCCACAAGCCAACACCCTGAGCTCCATCTTCACCACATAAACCAACTGGTGTTGTGGATCATGTCTGCCATCCCGGCAGTCCTACTGTGAGATGGAGGTAGAGAATCCCAGCAGTCCTACTGTGAGATGGAGGTAGAGAATCCCAGCAGTCCTACTGTGAGATGGAAAGAATCCCGGCAGTCCTACTGTGAGGGGGAGGTAGAGAATCCCGGCAGTCCTACTGTGAGACGGAAAGAATCCCAGCAGTCCTACTGTGAGATGGAGAGAATCCTGGCAGTCCTACTATGAGATGGAGAGAATCCCGGCAGTCCTACTGTGAGATGGAGGTAGAGAATCCCAGCAGTTCTACTGTGAGATGGAGGTAGAGAATCCCGGCAGTCCTACTGTGAGACGGAGGTAGAGAATCCCGGCAGTCCTACTGTGAGATGGAGGTAGAGAATCCCAGCAGTCCTACTGTGAGATGGAGGTAGAGAATCCCGGCAGTCCTACTGTGAGATGGAGAGAATCCCGGCAGTCCTACTGTGAGAGGGGAGAGCTGCCTAGAGCACACTGTGCCCCAGAAACAAGAGATCCTGCCTCTATAAGGGGGAAGATGAGAACTGATTCCTGAAAGTTGTCTTTGCCCCTTCCCTCCTTACCCTCACCCCACAGAAACAGTAGCAAGCTGAGTGTGCTATCACAGCCTGTAACCCTGAGGAAAGGAATCACTGTGGGTTCTAGGATAGTTTAAGCTAAAATAAACTCTAATCAGCTTTAGGTTTCATATCTCAAATAAATAAATAATAGTAAATAAAGGAACAGGAAAAACAAAAAAGGCAAAACAAAGCAAAAAACAAACCCTAAAACAATGCATGGGGCACTGGATTAATTTCTGGAAACAAAACACAGTGAAAACCCTTGGGCTATGCCCTGCTCCTGTCCACAGGTGAGGAGCATCGTCTCCCAACGTTGTACAGTGACACAGACACTGTAGCCGCTTAGGCCAGCTGTGCTCACCAAGCTTCTTGCTTATAATTAGTTTTGTTTGGGGAAATGATCCAGGGAGACCGAGTGTGCCCATGGCCCTGCACACTGACCAACAGATGAAGCATCTGGCACTGGAGTTTGCTAGGGTTCCATGGAAGTTTTACAGGCAGCTACCCCATGCACCCAGCAGTCCAATCCGCGGAGTCCTCTCCAACACACCAAGGACAGCAGCCAAGGCTGCTGCTTCACCCAGTGACTCTGGCCTCAGAGCAGCAGGCAAAGCCTGAGACTGGAAAGCAAAGAAGTATCTTTACATTTAGTCCTCTTTCACTCAGAACAAGGCTCTCCACCAACTCTGCAGCTTCCCAGACACACTGCCTACCAAGTGGTGGCCACCCTAATCTAAGAGTCACTGAGCTGGGCACAGTAGGGATGGGAAAGCTGGGCTGGAGAGGATGCTACTCATCGCCTTAGCCTAGGAAATCAGGGATTCCCTAAAGAGCTATAAAGATTGAGGGTTTTTAAGTCTTTAAACCTTTAAAGATGAAATCCATTGATATTTACCACTAAAAGGACCTCCTACACCACTAAGATACCAACTATTTCTTTAAAACAGTCAATCTTGGCCAGGTGTGACAGCATATGCCTTTAACCCCAGCACTCAGTAGGCAGAGGCTGGCTCTGAGTTCCAGGTCACCTAAGGTCTCTTTCTCAAAGACCCCTCCCCCAAAAAAAAGTCAATTCCAGGACAGATGTGGTGGTAGCACAAGCCTATAACCCCAGTTTTCAGGAAGTTGAGGCTGGAGGATCTTACATTTCAGGCTAGCCTGGGACTCTATCTTTAAAATGAGAGAGAGAGAGAGACAGAGAGAGTGCGAGCACAAATGAGAACCCCCTAGAAGTGGTGGCACATGCCTGTAATCCTAGCACTTGGGAGGTGAAGGCAGAAAATCAGGAGGAATTACAAGTCATTCTCAACTATACAGTGAATTCAAGGCCAGCCTGGGCCACAGGAGACCCAGTCTCAAAAATAAACAACAAGCCAGGTGATGGTGGTGCAGGCTTGAAAAAACCCAGCACTTGGGAGGCAGAGGCTGATGGATTTCTCTGAGTCTGAGGCCAGCCTGGTCCACAGAGTGGTTCCAGGACAGCCAGAGTAGTTACACAGAGAAACCTTGTCTTGGAAAAAAGAAAGGGAGGGAGAGNGATGAAGAAAAAAAGAGCAAAATAAGGAACAACATAAAAAAAAGAAAAAGGAAAACAAACCAAGCTGTCCTTAGAGAGAAGGCTGTATCCCCAGGACCACCTGATCTTTTAAAGCACGGCCCAGCACACTGTCTCCAACAGCCTGATGATGTCACCGAGAACAAGTGTACCAGCACTGTAATCCATCCTCACCCTGAGCTTTAAAGAGGGCAGTCTCACAGAGCAGAGAAGCTAACACTGTCTCTTTTTTCTGGCGCTTGAGTGGGTTGGAAATAAAACCACCCAAGCTGCAAGATCAGTAATAGGAACACTAAAGACAATAGACTGGCCCACGCCACACAGCCAAGAAAAGGAGTCTTTAACACAGGCTCCAAGATGGAGATTCTGGGTTCTAAACACAACGTAAAATGGGATTTCCCCAAAGCACCGTGAGAGTCTAGAGTTTTTGGTACAAGCATGTACTCAAGATAACTTGTACACGCTCACAAAAGAAAAAAAAGGAAGAAGGAAGGAAGAAGGAAGTTAGGAAGGAAAGAAAGAAAAGGAAAAAGAAAAGACTATCAATGCCTATTAGTAAATAGTATCAGGACGGCTGGGGTTTTCTTTGCCGTGCCAGCACCTGGTTGTGATTTGGGTCCCACAGTAACTGTTCTCTGAAGCAGATTCCTAGTGCATGTTCCTTTAGGACATTGGTAGATCAGAATATTAACATGCATTCATGGAAAAGGCAATTCAGGGGCAAATAAATCTGGGACATGCTGAGCGAAACCAAGCTAAACAGATTTCCCCAGGACTTCTCAGAATCTTTCATATGTTAATGTGAATTTCCAAGAACAGTTGTCCTGCACAATGGACTTTTGATTTTTTTTTTTTGAGGTTTATTTAACAATGGATTCCTTTCTTCTTGGAATATCTTATGGGACTTAATGGTTTGAGAGAGCACTCTTGGACAAGTTGTTATCTTTAAGACTGGGGATTGGCAAGGCCATGAAAGCCACGGAACTTCCCCAGACACTGTTTGCCCATCTATAAAGTAAAGATAATGACCCTTACCACTGGTTGGATCTACAACGTCCCTGAAATGCCCACAGGTCACAGCCTGCAGTGCACTGCGATCGGTGGAAGCTTTAAGAGGCAGAGCCCAAGGGAACCAGGTCCTGCTGCTGGAGGGGATATTAGGACCACCCCCTTCCCCTCTTGCTTTGCTCCGTCACCCCAGGTTAGAATCCTCCTCCTCTAGCTCCACCATGATGGGCCCAAAGCAACAGGCCAGGCAACCACAAGCCAAAATAAACCTTCCTCCTTGTGAGTGGACTGTTAGGCAGAGGCCTTTGTGTGACAGAGAGCTGAGCTAACAATAAGACCACCTTACAGGGGTAGCAGCTGATGTGAGATGAAAGGCGGAGCCTGGCACACAGTAGGCCTGCAGCAGAGGTGTGTGCTCCTCTAATGCCCTGAGGAAAACATTTTAATACAGGACAGCAATAATCACAAGAGAGTTTTCTAGAACTCTGTGCTTCCTGTTTACACCTGTGTAAAGAGCAGGATCGGCGGCGGAGTTCCTTACCTCTGAAAGCCAGGGAACAGGCTTGTTCCACTTCAAGTAGCTACTGTTCCTACTCCTACTTCGGGAAATTTCTTGGTCCTATCAGAAGAACAAAAAATAAACTTGGTGAGTATTTTGGTAAAAATTGGAGATAGGGGCGAGAGAGATGGCTCGGCGGTTAAGAGCACTGGCTGCTCTTCCAAAGGTCCTGAGTTCAATTCCCAGCAA
>LOEQ01002250.1:84815-97050 GCA_001685075.1 Bramus lutescens | reverse complement strand
GTTAGGGGTAGAATAGGCGGGGCTGAAATCCAGGGCCTCACAGAAGCTAGGCAAAAGCTCTACGCCTAGCTTTTAGGATGTGTTGTCTTGAGATGGGGCCATATGTCTGAAACAGCTCAGACTTGGATAGCTTGGACAATGTGGTAAAAGCAGAAACAAGACAACTAGGCCTACTGGGGCTTTGAGCAATGCTTCTCAACCTGTAGGTCGCAACCCATGGGGGCAGAATGACCTGTTCACAGGGGTCATATATCAGATATCCTGCATGTCAGATATTTACATTACGATTCATAACAGTAGTAAAATTACAAAATGATTTTATGGATGGGGGTCACCGCAACATGAGGAACTGTATTAAAAGGTCGCAGCTTTAGGAAGGCTGAGAACCACTGGCTTTGAGGAAGGCAAGCAGAATATCGGTAACTCATCTAGAACTCAGAGTTAGACTGCAGCCCTCCCTGCAGTCTCTGCACACCACAGAGAAGCAGATTTCCCTTACGGCCATGGAACAACCGAGGGCAACTGAAGATCCTGACTGATTGGGCAGCAAGGAGACCAGAAAAAAGACTGGACCTGCCACATACCTTAAAGCTCAGCCTCTGGGGACGATAGAATTGGAGATTGGGATCAACAGCTGGAATGTTCCTGTTGGCCAGGGCCTTGGCCAGTTCTCTCCAGCTGCCATACCCTATGAAAGGGAAAAAAGAGAAAAACAAAGTCAACTTAATTCGGGAGCCCATAAATCTAAGATTAGCGAGGCAGAGATAAGGGGGGGGCATTTCTCTTCTCCTTACCCCACCTTGCAAGGTAGCTATGAAGTGGGCCAGGTAGGGGCAGATGCAAATTTAGCCACAGTCCACAGGGCAGAGGGCAGAGGGTGGGATAGACCTCTGCCTTCCCTAAATCAGAGAAGGAACTCTGCCACGTGAACTGGTTCTTGTCAGTACTGTGAGCACTCAGTACAGCATGATTCTTACCCAGCTGCACAGGGTGGGTGATTTCTCACAAAAGGCCCAGTCAAGAACTGGCGGCAAAGACTATTTCCAGGGTAGCAGCAGGGGATTATGGGAGGTGGGGACAAGAGGGTTAAGGGCAAGGAGCACAAGCCTCTCTGATCATTAACCATGGGACTGCTGGATAGAACCAGAGCTAAACAAGGCAGGAAAGGGTGAGCCAGGGACTTGGTGTTTGTCAAGCAAATTTAGAGTCCTGAGCTGATCTGAAGGCTCAGTGTGACTCACTGATGTGTGCTCTGAACCTGTTAGCTTGCGTGCATCTGAGGAGGTGAAAAGACAAACCATGGTGGGAGGGAGGGGACAGGAAACTGTTGATGTGCAAGCAAGCATACCTACACAGAGACAAGGAGCTGCCATGGATAAGGGCGGGAAGAGTCAGGGCCAGTGCTCAGTCTAAGTCACTACCTGCCAGTGCCTTCTTGGCAATAAAGAGATGGGCTGGGCAGAGCTGTGGGGCTTAAAATGAGTGAACCCACAACACTAAAGGACATAAATCAGATCTGGGAACCATCAGGCCAGTTTTGAAGAACACTTCATCCTTACTCCAAGAAAGAAAAATGGGAAAAACAAAACAACAAGAACAAAAAGCCCTTAAAGCCAGGCAGGTGCTAGTGGCGCACACCTTTAATCCCAGCACTCAGGAGGCAGAGACAGGTGAATCTCTGAGTTCAAGGCCAGCCTGGTCTACAGACTGAGTTCCGGGACAGCCAAGGCTACACAGAGAAACTGTCTCAAAGGGATAAAGAAAAGGAAAACAAACAAACAAAACTGGGATGAAGGCAGATGAAATGACTAATCTAGGGCCACAGAACGAACAGCAGCAAGGCTGAGATGAGAATCTGAGCAGCTGCTTCAGCAGAATGCCGCTGTGGGGCCGGGCTGCATCTCAGCTCTGGAGCTCAGGCGAGGTACAACACAGGCGCTGCTCAGGAGTGTCAGATTGATGCAACACTTGGGGGGAAAAAAAGGAGTTTGACAGTCACCCTCCCCCTCCCCACTTGGGAATCAACAGTTGGCAGAAGGCAGAAGTGTCACGGGATCCCGATGTGAGCACCAACAGGGACACAGATAACTAAACAAAACCAGAATAAACAGCAGCTAAGTACAGGGGCAGATGCCTCCAACACATCAGAACTCTAGGGGAACTAAGGCAGAATTGGACCAGCCTCAGATACAAAGCAAGAAAGACCATCTTAGCAAAACAAAAACAACCAGAGTACAAGTGGTATGGACCACACAGAAGGTAGACATCTCCTGTGCAGGAGTCTTACGTGCTGATGCTTAGAGGGGTGGGCACAGAGCCACAGACCGGAGCAGGCCGTGGAGGGGGTTTATGTGGCTATGGCTCGTGCTGAGGAAGCATCTCAGAGGCATGGTATCCTGCGAGCCCTTTAAGATGCTGGAGTTAGGTCAGGTGGGAGTGAGCATTCTCATCTTACAAATGAGGAAAGAGGAGCTTGGAGTTCTGAGTCACAGATCGACTTGTCACCCAAAGAAGACAGTCCTTATAGGCCAGCGTCTGTCATCATTTATGCTTTCTCCCGTGGCCACTCTTTAGCAGGGCTGTGAGGAGTCCTGGAGTCGGAGTCCTGGATCTGGGCCTTGGGTCACTACACAGTCATGCTTACAGTTATGAGAACCTCTGGCCTCCAAGGGCACATGGACAAACACATAATTAAAAAAATACAAATCTCAAAAAATACCCCCTGCTGAGCACATGCGTGTATGTGTGTGTGTTGTATGCATGTGTGGAGACCAGAAGGCATCAGGTGCGCCTCTCAATCACTCGATTATCTTTGAGGACAGGTCTCACTATGAACCTGAGTTTATGTTTTCTAACCTAGTCTGAAAGCCAGCAAGTCCCAGCAATGCTCCTGTCTCCGTCCCCCTGCACATGTGCAGGGTACCCAGCTAACGACACGGGTGCTGGGACCTGAACGCTGCTTCTCATGATTGCACAGCAACAGCTTACTGAGCCGTCTTTCCAGCCCCAAACCCTTGCTTTTAGAGGAATCCTGCTAGCCTAATTTGGCTACAATGTTCTTAACGCCTCTACTTGGCAACTGTGTGGACTGCCTTCCTTAATCCACTTATTGGCTGTAAACCCCTGGCCTTCTGGCTGTACTCAGAACTGAACTCGGATCTACACTAAGGGAAGAAGTCATTGACACCCCCCAGTTCTACTCCTTTATAACTGAAGGCTCTCTCTGCAGCAGAGGGGAGTTCTGTTGAGAAAAAGACAGGAAACTCAATTAAGTTAAACCTAGTCAGGCCCTCACCTGCAGGTCACAGGTATGTCTACACGGTTCTGATATATCTGAGATTTGGGCGGTCAACCATGGAGTCTTCAGGCTTCAGAGTGGCAGGTCTAAGTACATGTGCCTTCCAGCTGTAAGGGTGTGAGCATCTCTTTAACCTGGCTTTCTTCATCAGGATAAACAGAAGCATCTGCTCTGTCCACCGGCCCGCTGTGAGCACTGAGTTATATGTCTCTGACTCACACGCTGCTTGATAAGCATCTCTTCCTCCTAACTGTCCCAAATTGGGAGTTTAGATTTGAGAGTCAGGGGACAGGAATCCCAACTTCTTTTGAATTGTGTAAACTGCTAAGAGTCAGTAGCTCTGACTCTTGGCTGCTTACCAGCCCGAGAGCAAGCAGACAGGGCAGCAGGAACTTGGTGTTGGCACAGCAATAGATATGTCCTCTCTGCTCCATGGACTTTGTGGTCCTTTATCACCTCCCCATGGTCCTGCCACTGTTCACTGGGCAAACACTCTATGCCAGGCACTGGGCCCTATATTTGGATCCTCCTCATCTCCGCATCTGCATAACCCTGCCAGTGGATACCCAGCCATGGCTTAGCCCCTGGGGACAATTGGAACTAAAGAATGTGCGATTGAATGACAGACACTTGTCACTTGTCCCCTGTTAAGTGATTCCTCCTGCTTCTGGCTGAACTTCTCCTTCCAAAGCACCAGCTGCCAGGGCCTGTTCTTCCTACAGCAGGTGTCACATTTATGCCAAGAGACAGACATCTAGATCTCAGGTATCAGATAAAGCACCACCCTAGGCCTCATGCTCTGCCCTCACAAAGCTGGGCTATCAAGTTCACCATCAGCCAGAGCTTTGCCAACATCCCTCCTGGGGGCAATAGAGACTTCAAAGGCCTGGAGATTATCATCCTGGCTCTTTGCTACACTATAGCACACATATATCCCTCAGTATCATTTTTCAAAGACTCTAACATATGCTAACTCCACTGCCTCCTCTCACCCTTTCTCTCAGAAATAAGAAAAATGAAACAACAAAGCTGGAACAATTATTAGCCCAAAGTCTCACAGAGAAACAAGAATGAACATGAAGCACCCAGTGCCTGTAATAACTCAATCTCCAGCATCACTCGGTGCTGCAGGCCAGGAGCTGGTACTCACTTCCCTGGACACTTCATCTGGTGCTCTTGTCAATACAGCATAAGGATGTCAGGGCCCTTCACATGGCAGAACGGCAAAGGCCCTCGCTGCTGAGGCTGCCACTTCTACTGCAGATTCCCCAGTGGGACTGCAGGCTTGGCCTCGTACTCCAACCCAGGGGCTGAAAACACTTGAAAGCATTTTTAACTTAACAGTCTAGGGCTGGAGGCAGAGTCTAGCTAGTACAAACTGCTAGGGTGGAGTTCAGTGTAGAGCCTTGGCTGATGGTGTACAAGGTCCTAGGTTTTATCCCCAGCATGTGTGTGTGTGTGTGTGTGTATTTTGTCCACAATGTTCTATCTGCATGTATGCCCACAGGCCTGAACAACTTAAGAAATAAAAAGTTATTGCTAAATTTGCATGTCAGTATAAATTCCTAAAGCCTGTTAATAAAGACCCTGAACTAACCGGCTGACCCAAAGCACACTCCCTTCTGCCAACCACATAAGAATGTGTTCAAGGGGGTTGGAGAGATGGCTTAGCCATTAAGAGCATTGGCTGCTCTTCCAGAGGTCCTGAGTTCAATTCCCAGCACCCACTTGGTGACTCACAACCATTTGTAATGAAATCTGGCACCCTATTCTGTCCTGCAGGCCTACATGCAGACAGAACACTGATATACATGATAAATAAATAAAAATATTTTTTAAAAATGTGTTCAAACCTCTACCAGTGTGCAACCAGACTTCTTACAAGCTTGTGGAAATGTGTATTGCTTTTGCTTCTAAGTAACTATAAGAATGATACTAATAGCAGCCAACATTAATGAGCACTTATTATATGCAACGCATCATGCTAGGAAGTATGGAATTGGCTTTTGGGTTGTTTTGTTATTATTTTTGGAACAGGGTCTCACTATGTAGCTGTGACTGGCCTGAAGCTCTCTATATAGATAAAGTTGGCCTTCAACTCGTAGAAATCCACCTGCCTCTGCTTCCCGGTTGCTGGAATTAAAAGTGTACATCACCCTGCCCACTCCATGCTGAAAGTTTTATTTCACCACGCAAAGACAGAAATTATGAGCACACAGGCACACACATCACTTCATCGTGAACAACAGGGAGCCCAGCGGAGACCTAGAGAATCTGCTCCAATCCTGTGATTGCGGAGTGTCAGCCCTGAGTGGATGAGTCACCTCGTCTCTCTACTCCACATTCAATTTCTTGCTCATGTGGAAGCTGATTTTGCCAGAGGGGAGACAGAACTGAATACAGGCAGCCCAGCACAGAATGATGCAAGATTACCAAGTAAAGGCTAAACAGTTAAATAGGCTGGTTACTTAGCCCTTCCCTCCTCCCTAAAAAAGAGAGAGAGGAAAGAAGGAAGGAAGGAAGGAAGGAGGGAGGGAGGGAGGGAGGGAGGGAGNAGGAAGGAAGGAAGGAAGGAAGGAAGGAAGGAAGGAAGGAAGGAAGGAAGGAAGGAAGCTGACAGCTCTATGTAGCAGCAGGGAGGCTGAAGGCAGCCCAAGAATGCTACCAGGAGAGATGGAACTGGGGAACAACCTGAAAAGGGATGGATGCACGGGGTTACCATGGCAGGCATAGACATCTTTACACTGTTGTTTCCAGCCTTAGGGCTGGTCTCCAGTAGAAAGGGTTTTCTCCTTTTCTAAACTATGGGGGGGGGGCTTTTGAGAGGTGAAGAGCTGGCCCTCCCAGGACTCTGGAAAGGGTGTGAGCAGCCTAGGAGGAGGGCTAGTTTGCCTGTTCCACAGGACACCACAGACGGAAGGGACAGGATGAATATAGATTTCAAAACGAAGCCCTGGGGTCTGCACAGAAACACACTCTCCAGAGACCAAAAATGCAAAGAGAAAAGGTGGTGAAAGGCAGCAGCACCAAAGGGACAACACCCTCAACCTGAATTCGGCACCAGGCACCAAAGAGACAGCATATTCATCCCAAATGTAGCGACGCTGAAAAAAACAACATCCTCGACCCAAATGAAGCAATGCTGAGGAGACAGTATCCTCGTCCCAAATGCAGCGGCAACCAAGAGACAGCACCCCCGTCCCAAATACAGCAGCGCCAAGGAGACAGCATCCTTGTCCCAAATGAAGCGACGCCAAAGAGACAGCATCCTTGTCCCACTAGGAAACAAGAGGTTGCCAAGGAGACCAGAGGTCATGACATTTGGGGCACGGATTTACAAGAACTAGCCCTGAGTCTCAGGATGAAACAGTTCTGTCCCTAGGGAGTACTTGAGGAGAGAGCCTGGGGAGTTAGTGTCTTCAGTGGGACAAAGAAACCATGGCTTGAAGCCAACAGGGTCTAGCTCAGATCAAAAAATGGAAGCAGCAAGTCACAGACAGGCATGGATGAAGTGAGGACCTGTCACCTGGGAGACGGTCTTCAAGGCATGCCCAAGGCTCTGACGACAGAGTCTTTCCTTCCTGCTCTCTGATGCCCCAGGAAACTTGATGCAATAAAAATTATTATTACTTTAGCCATAACAATTAACATGTATGAGTTAACACACACACACACATATATAATATGTCTACAATAGAGGCCTGCTATATTTATATTAACTTGGGCACAGATAATTTTGTTTTCCTTTATTTTTTAAAAATTTAGCTGTAATTTCTAATACATAAACTATATAAGCAATCCTCTTTTGTAGTTCTTAATATATCTATGATATGGGGCTGGAGAGATGGCACACACATTTAAGCTCAGCACTCAGGAGGCAGAGGCAGGCAGATCTCAAGGTCAGTTCTGGTCTACAGAGAGAGTCCCAGGACAGCCAGAACTATGTAATGAGACCCTGTCTCTAAAAACACAAAACACAACAACAACAACAAAAAAAGAGCACTGACTGCTATTTTAGAGGATACATTTTGGACGCCCAGCATCACACCGTGTTTTACGATCAATCTGTAACTCCAGGGTATCCAAGATCCATATCGTCTTCTAGCTTTTGTGGGCACATATGTGGTTCACAGACATATACACTGGCAACACTCATACACATAAAAATAAGTAAATCTCAATAAATAAGTAAATAAATACAATTTAAAGAAAACAATCTATGACACTACAGAGCCCAGGGACCCAAAAGCAAGTCAATGGCAGTTTTAGCAAGAATGGGTTAAAGAATAATTAACATTGGCTTATACCTCCTGGGTAAGAGGAAGAAAGGGACGGGCAGGCCTGGCAGAACCAGAGGCTTAATCAGATTACAAGCACAGAAATGTCTTTCAAAACACTGCCATACTATCTTTCAACAATCTCTTTTCCAGGCTCTGACACTTTTTTTTTTAATATTCAGTTTTTCTTTAACAGGTTTGTGTGTATATAGACTGAGTATGTAGATAGCTTTTATGCTTGGACAGGTTCACATATGTGTAGACTGAGTATGTAGATAGCTTTTATGCTTTGACAGGTTCACATATGTGTAGACTGAGTATGTAGATAGCTTTTATGCTTGGACAGGTTCATGTATGTATACATTGAGTATGTAGATAGCTTTTATGCTTGGACAGGTTCATGTGTATCTAATGAATGTTGGTCATTCTTTTTACCTCCTATTACCCTCTCTTATATCATCCTCTCTCCTACTGAAACCTTTCTTCCCAACCTTATTTTCATATTTTCTTTTACATATATTCATACATACATATTGTTATTCTTTCTTTTTGAATTACATACATGTTATACAATGTATTTTTATTTTAGGCTTTTTTTGTGACAGAGTCTCATTATAGTCACACACCTCCATGCCAGCCTATATGATACTAAGAACTGAACCCAAGGCTTCATGCATGCACACAAAGCATTCTACCAACTGAGTGATATCCACAGCCCAGATTACTCCTAAAGGAAAACAAGGTTTACAGGGGTGTTTTGTTGTGGGTGGTTGATCCTGCTAAAAGCCACAAAGACATAAGTGACTGAGGCAAGATTTGAGCCCAGGACAAAAGGTTGTATTCTTAATTCTATTACTCCCTATTAAGTGTGCATGAGAGCTTTCACTTCCATTATCATGATTGTCACCTGGTACGTGTGCCCATTTATTCACCAGCCCATCCCTGTTCTCCCACTATCTCCAAACTACCTTTTACTGATACCACGTGCACACACTCGCCAGACCACTTCCTTTCTCTTTCCAATTTAGTTACTAGTTAACCAGTATCTCTCTGTAAGTGCCAAAGAAATGCAGCGGCGAGGAGGGGAGGAGGAGGGGAGGAATAGAGCCCTGAATGGACGATCCCATTATCTTCAACTAGCCAGAAAACTAGACAAGAGCCTTTGGGCAGTTTGATGCCATCTTCCTGCTTTCGGCACCTTCTCCTTCTCAACAGAAATAATGCAGTGTTTGTGTTCATGTTGGGCCCTGGGGATCACTGGTGGCTGCCCAGCTCATCAGGAGGAGGGAAAGTCTGAGGGCTGAGGACAGTAGGGAGGTGGAGTCCTAAGGTTTCCCTGGTTCTGCTCAAGAACAGATAAACTCAGGTGGGGCTCTCATGAGCTTCGCCCCTGACAGGCCTCCAAGCCTGCTCACAACCAGGCCCAGGGGCCTGAAGAGCCGTCCGCTGTACCCCCCTCCCCCCCAGTTTCCTGCCAGCTAGCACCTAAGCTGTTGGGATGGTTGTGGCTGTAGGCAGGCTGAGGCTTGCAGCTCGTGACATGGGAACTGCACCTACCGCCCTTGTGGGTGCTGCCTAGAAGGGGCCAAAAGAGGGCATCTGAGCCAGCGCCAGGGATGCACCTGCCCTACAGCTGCTGCTCACCCAAACAGCCAGAGAGAAGATAAAGCTAAGGGAGCAGATGAGGAGAAGAGACAAACAGAAAGCTCAGTGTCCTTCTATGTGCTGCTGCCGCCCGGGGAATATAAACTTAACACAGCCCAGCTCAGTGAGTTTCCAGTCTTCAAGCATGTGTTATGACCGACAAAGACTCCAGAAGACAGGGCCCAGCCCGGGTCACCTTGAGGATAGCATCATTCTCACTAGCATCATTTCAAAAATTTAAACAACCTATAACATTCCAGGGTCCATTTACTAGTCAAGGCTATGACAGTCACAGTCCGTGCAAGGGGGATGTGAACTTAAGACCCTTAATAAAATGGAATATTTTGGGGAAAACCTAGAGCTGACAGAGTCCTGGATTTTGAAGACCGGCCCACAGCCTGTACTTCATTCCTTGAGGACTCCTAGGCAAGAGCCACTTAGGTTCTTTCAGGACCCTGTGATGGGGCTGACTTTTCTGAACCCACAAGGTCTGATGCTTCTGTACACTGTGAAGATGTGCTGCTCTTGCTGGTTTAATAAAGGGCCAACTGGCCAATAGCTAGGCAGGAAGAGGTTAGGCAGGAGAACCAACTAAGAGAACGCTGGGAAGAAGAAGGGTGGAGTCTCAGGAGTCACCAGTCAGCTCCAGAGGAAAAGGATGGATAGAAAATAAGGTAACAAGTCATGAGTCACATGACAGCAAGTAAATTAAGAGAAATGGGTTAATTTAAGTTGCAAGAGCTGGTTAGTAATAATAAGTCTCTGTGTGGTTACTTGCAAGCTGAACAGTGGTCCTGACTTCTTCTTCCTCTTCTTTTTGGTTTTTCAGCTAGGGTTTCTCTGCGCATCTCTGGCTGTCTTGGAACTTACATTGTAGACCAGGCTGGCTGTGAACTCGCAGAGATCTGCCTGCCTCTGCCTCCCTGAGTGCTGGGATTAAAGGTAGTGCCTGCACCACCATTGCCTGGCCAAAGATATTCTTTAAGGAAAAAATGTGGAACTACCCTTTACCTCCCTGGTAAATAGGGAGTTCAGGGCTACAGTAGTAGGGTATTTGTTTAATGTGCAGAATAAGTAGTTAAGGATGATCAATCAGAAGCCTGGGGAAATTGAGCAAATGGACCAGTGAGCTACCCAGTCACTAGGCATTTGCTGAACACCTATGTGTATACTGAGTATGTACCCTACTAACAGCTGGATAGAGAGAAAAGGACATTTAGTTCTTTCCATTCCGAGGGGATGACAGGGCAGGCATCCATGGTTACTGAAAAGAAACCCACCTATCTAAGAACTTGGAAATAGCCTGGTTGGTCCTCACACTTGTGCCCACACACAGGGCAAGTGCACGCCAGTTCTATTGGATGCAAGCTGGGAGACACAGCAAGCTGGGCTCACTAGATGTTGATGACATGTTGCTCGAGGATTTTCCATTTTCAAAGACCCAGGCAAGACTATGAGCAAATTCTCTGTAATTAAGAAACTTGTCTTCATGTTCCTAATGAGTCTAGGAAAAGCAACAAATAGGAAAACCCTGACTCTGTATAACAGCAATGGAGGAATTTCAACAAGATCACTAGATCTCAGAAGAAGATTTAATGATGCCCACAGAGGTTCTGGAGGGCATAAAACAGAATAGTAGCTAGTTAAAAAACCTGGGCTCGGGGCTGAAGAGATGGTTCATCAGTTAAGAGCACTTCCTGTTCTTTCAGAGGACCAGGTTTGATTAACAGAACCCACACAGAATGGCTCACAACCATCTTTAATTCCAGCTTCAGGAGGTCTGATGCCTCTAGCCTCCACAAGCGCCTGTATGCATGCACACATACATACTCACAGATACATACACAGGGCCACATAGGACTGGAGAGACGGCTCAGCTGCTAAGAGTACTAGATGTTCTCGCAGAGGACCTGGGTTCAGTTCTCAACACCCAGTATGGTACCTCACAACCACCTGCAACTCCAGCTCCAAGGGATCTGATGCCTTCTTCGTGCCTTTGTGGGCAATGTACACACATGTGGCACAGACATACATGCAGGCAAAACACTCACACCCACAAAAATAAAAAACAAATCTTAAAACTAAAAAACATGCAATCTTAAAACCCGAGGCTCTTCTTCTAGGAGGAAACAGGGATCTCTCTCCTGACTGAGAGAAAGAAAAATGGTTTCCACTGTTGGAGAACCTGCAGACAGAAGCGTCATTGATAGGAAAAAGTGAGAGCCGGGATAAAAACAAGCAAATAAAACCAAACCATCGTCATCAGAAGGTGGAGGAAAAACAGTGAGGAGTTAAACTGGGGGGGGGGATGTCTGTGAAAAGCAAGCAGGAGCATCAGCTAGCCACGAAGGAGGCAGGAGGGAATCTGGGCACAATGGCACAGCCGCATCACAGCCACACACGGGAGGCAAGACTGGGTCTCTTAAGTAATATTTTAAAAGACAAGAAGGGACAAGCAGGAAATACTTCGCAATTAACTGCCTATAGCAAAGAGCCTGGACTTCTGGGATGACTATGACGGGATGACGACACAGACCTAGGAGGGGTCTGTTTAGGAATCTCTCCTCCACGTATTACTCAGCCACCTAACAGGTTAGCGCGTGCTTCACAGAGAAAACCACCATAGCTACAAATAGACATCTGCCCAGGCTCGTCTCAGCTACACGCCTGATGTACGTTGTCTCATTTCACTTCCACAGCAACCACATTGACACAATTCTCGATTTACAGATGAGGAAATTGAGTCCTCATAGCCTCCAAACAATGGCATTGAGAGACTGCTGGTTTTTCAAAAAGATCTAACAATATCTTACACAGGACCTTCTGCCTGTTGTATAAAGAGGCAGTGGAATCCAAGGGAAGCAAAGAGAGGAAGGACCCTTGAAGCCAAGGACATTCTTGGGCCACACAGGGCTTTGGTTTGGACCAGCAGCCAAGAGACTTATTCTCCCAGCCCATTTCACTTGATATCAGCTGTTAGATTACCTCCACCCCAGCCCCCCTACCTCCACCCCAG
>LOEQ01002250.1:0-11636 GCA_001685075.1 Bramus lutescens | reverse complement strand
TTTTAAACTGGTATGTACTTTTAAGTCTTTTACAAAAATACTTTATATTTAATCCAACCCTCATTTAAAATATATTAAGATGTTGTCTACTATTGCTAATTCTGCTGTTAACTTTCTATTGCAAGCAGTTTTTTCTTCTTTCTGTCTTTTTACGAGTGTAAATCTTATTTTGTAAGAGCCAGCACAGTCAAGCTCAGACCCAGCTCTCCAGGCAGATTCTATACTGTACTTACATCTGATAAACAGCCCAGAGATCTGGGGAATATGGTATTTAAATATTTAATTATTAAAAAATTTTTCATAACAAAAAGAGACAGGCTGGCTCCTAGCAGTGGCACTCTACTTCCGCTAAAGAAGACAGAAGACAAATGGGCACAGAACAATGTCCATCCACAATTCACTTCAACTTCCAAGCACTGACCACTGGACAAAACTGCCTTTCTTCTACACTAAAGATCACCAGAGGGCTGGGACAGATGGCTCAGAGGTTAAGAGCACTGGCTGTTCTTCCAGAGGTCCTGAGTTCAATTCCAGTGTTTTGTTTCATGTCTTTCTGTTTTGGATATCCTTCTTAAGTGGGCCCAGTCCAGAATCTGTAAGAACCTGTTGATGGTCTGAGTGGACATGTGCAAGATGGTGTGTGTGTATATATATATATACAGGTGGTATATCTGAGAAGACATTCTGGGGCCCATTTGTATGGGAATGGATCCCTCTGGTTAATTTGGGTACCAGGACTTTTCTGTATGGGGTTGGATCCCTCTGGTTTCTATAAAAAGAGGAGTGGGTTGCTCCCACATTCTGGCATAGAGCCTGTGTCTTCAGTTTAGTTTTTCCTCTAGGCACCAGGAGTACTCTGTGTTGTTCTGTATACTGTTTTTTTTTTCTTTTGTCCATCCTCTCTCTGACTCATGAGACTGATATAATGGGACAGACTTAAAGTATGACTCCTTTGACTCTGATATTGGATCACTTATAGGACTTTAGAGATAGGGACATAAGTGTATGGTTTGAGACTTTAAAAAGGGGTGTATTTTCCTGAAAGGTATGAGACAATCTCTACCCACCTTGAACATTTCATTGAAAAGAGGAAGCCTCAGCCCATTGCACAGGGGTAACCTGGACAGTCAGGGCCAGGCTTGCCCAGGTATGCCATCCCATCTTGATAAAAGTGCCCGTATGACTTAAGTTATTCAAGGAAAAGCAACTCCTCCTAGCTGTGTGGGCCAAACTAGATGACTCTTCTACTATTTTCAATCACACTAACAAGCCTCAACCATAGTACCTTCTCTTTCCCTCCAGCCTCTCTTTCCCTTTCTCCCTTTTCAGCAACAGGCTGCCCATCTAGTCAGGGCTGAGGCAGTCCCTGAACGGGACCCTGAACAAAATTAAAATACTCCAGGGGGCATCCTTGTTAGGGATCAGGTTGCAACTTGTCTCCTGGCTGGCCACCCTTCAAGAGGTAAATTATGAAAAAATCTAAGAGGTCATTCAGGATAAGCACAATAACCTATCTCAATTCCTAGACTGCCTTACAAAGGCCCTTTTACAGTATACCAATTGGATCTCAAGACTACAGATGGAAGTCAATTCTTTATGACCTACTTCTCCCAGAATTTCCCTGAGATTAGGGCCAAATATAAAGTCCAGAGAAAGGACCCCTTACTCCAAAGGTGGAAGTCTTAGCAAATGGCCTTTAAAGTGTAGCATGGGAAAGATGAAAAAATTACCTGATGCTAACAAAGGCCTTTTGATTGGCCATAGCAACTTCCCAGGATTCCTGGATCCCTCTTTCAAATGCAGTCAGGAGGGTCAGTGGGCCTGGGCCTGTCTGATCCCTCATAAACCACCCAGACCATGTACAAGTTGCTGTCAAGAAGGATATTGGGGTGTTGACTGCTCTCATGTCTGTCAAGGCATGGGAACATCAAGCCCAGGTGTCCCTTCAGCCAACCTTCTAGATCTGGTCATGTACATCTGAGAGGGTTCAGGCTCCTTTGGCCTGACCACTGTCATCTCTCACTGGGAGCCTCAGGTAAACATCACATATCAGGGTGATCTACTTCTCTCCTTCTGGACGTGGGGGCCCACCTATTTAGTCTTGATGGAGTTTTAGGGACCCACATATTCTTGTTCTCCTATTGTCAGGGTAGGGTTACAGCTTTAACAGCCTCATAAAAATCCACCAAATTTATCACCCAGGCTCACTACCCACTCCTTTTGTACTGCCCACCACATGGCATATTCTCCACAATGCCCTCACAGCCCCACCACGTGTGCAATTCTACTATGACACTTGCGCTTCAGCGTTTGCTCCTCCACCTGCTCTGACCACTTGTCTCTCCCTTTCTACTGGGTAGCTGCCACTATGGAGCCCCCACCTTTGTTTGCTCTTACTACAAAATCTAAACAGGTCAGCCAGGATACCTTTCCCTTCAGAGCTGTAAAACATTTTGGTGCCAAAACTCTGGGCTGACTACTTTCTTAGCTATTTACCATCAGGTTTCTTCTCAGTTCACCCAATCACAGCAGGTAGCTTAGAACAGCCTTACCCTCCAGGGTCAAGTAGACTTCATCAGGCCACCATAAGCACTACAAAATTGATGAGGATTAGATTCACTTATAGCAGAGAGAGGTGATCTTGGTCTTTTCCTCAGGAGGAATGTGGCTTCTACGTCAACCAGTCAGGTATAGTAAAAGACAAGATCTAGTAACTCTAGATGGATCTCCAAAACCATAAGAAACAGGTCAATGCCTGTAGTTAGTGGTTCATTGACAATCCAATATGGGATTGGACACCACCCTTTCAAACACTCTCCTTTCCTTAATCCTACTAGTTACACCATGCCTTATAAACTTCTTGTCTAGATTTGTTCAACAACAGATTCAAAAGATCTCTAACCAGACTTTCCATCAGTTGCTATTACAGGAATACCATCACTAGGTACAGAGCCAGAGGTCAGTGACTCCTGATTATTTCCTGATGGTGAAGATCCATTTCATCCAAAGGACTTTGATGCCCAGATTCAACAGGAAAGTAGTCTAATGATAACATCGTCCCCTTTCCTGTGACTTCTTTTTGTTTGTTTGTTTTACCAATAATAAACAAAAAGGGAGAAATGTAAGCTTCTTGAGCCACATGAGTAGCCAGGCCCCTTACCCCAGGAACCTCTAACTGATAGGTTCCACACACAGAATTGTTGATGGATGCTGTTCATTTGTTCCTGGTTGCCCAGACCTGAAATAATCATACAGAAACTATATTATTTGCAATACTGTTTGGCCAATAGCTTAAGCACATTGTAGCTAGCTCTTATATCTTAAATTAACTCATTTCTATTAATCTGTGTATCCCCACGTGGTTGTGGCCTACTGGTAAGTTTCTGTCTTGGCGTCGGTCTCCTGCTGCAGCTCCATGACTTCTCCTTGACTCCACCTACTCTCTCCTCCTCTATCTGTTTGGGGTTCTCACCTTGCCCTATTCTGTGCTGCAATAGGCCCAAAGCAAATTCTTTATCAGTGACATTCATAGCATACAGAGGCTATTCCCACATCACCGAATACTCTAACTGCCCTAACTGCTGGACCCTGCCCTCATCCTACAGAGTAATAAGCCCAATCTGTGGACATGAAATCCCACCAAACTCCACCCTGGAAAGCACCACCTTAAAAAGTTGCACCCCCTTCCCAAGAAACTCTATATAAGCCTTGTATCCTGTTCAGTTTGCTACTGTTTCTTGCCCAAGCAGAGGCAGCCACCCTCCTGGTGTTTTCACTCCCAAAAACATCTCTGGTGTGAGGTTTACTGTGTAAGGAGACTTTGTGATTATTCCTTGGCTCTGGGCTGCCAGGATACCTTTCCATCTGAGCTGTAATCCTTACGGCAGGGGAGAGCTTGTTTCTAGGATGGACACCTTAGCACAATACCAGAAGAAAAAACTCTCTTGGTTCTTTTATTTTCTTGGTTAGATTTATTCCAATTTGTTTTTGTTTTAAAGGCTACTGTGTATTTGGTGCATATGTTGAAAATGCAATGCCCCCTTGACAGCTTGTCCTTTATTTACTTATTTGCCGGCTATTAGAGTAGCAATGCCTGCTTATTCCTATTTTGATTAGCTTGGAATACCCTTTCCAACCTTTTATCCTAAGATAGTATCTACCTCTGGTAATGAGAAATCTCTGGGAAGCAGCAAATAGATGGATCCTGCTTTTAAATCCAGTTTGCTAGTCACTGTATTATGATTGGAAACCATTAATAATCATAAGTGTTATTGAAAGGTGTGTATTAATTATTGTCATTTTGCTGATTTTGTAGTGTTTGATGTTTTTCAAATTCTTATTTGTTTAGCTATCACTGTAGCATCTAAAGCCTCTTAGCTATGTTCACCATTCTCTTCAGTCCAAAGAACCCTTCCAGTATCTTCTATGAATCTGGTTTAGTGGCCTTAATTTACTTAGCCTGCTTTTATTAGAGGATATTCTTTTTCTATCAATCTTAACAGATAGTTTTCCTGGATATACTTGTTAGGTTCAAAGCAGGCTCTAAAACTGGGTGGTGACAATGTCTTAAACATAAGGACTCTGAGCAGGTAAACAGAAGGATGGTGTCTCCTAAGGAAGGCTTCTGTTTACCAGGAAACCCCACCACCTCCCTTTATCCCCTTATCCACCCCAGCTACCTAGAGCTAGGACATCTAGTTCCTGATGAATTGATCCTAGCAGCCAACATCAGCTCCAACACCTCCTCCTGCTGGCTATCATACAGAACCTGCGTGCTTTCCTCCCAAGCTGCTATCATCTGTCTGTTCTTTGGAGTCAGATTGGTAGTTTGTTCCTCTAATAAACTTTTTTTTCTACCCATTGAGTAGTTCAGTTTAGTGGTTTCACTGAACCTTTACCAACAATACCAATCTGGGTGGCAATTATTGTCTTTTCAAGCCTGAAGCACATTTTCCATGTTCTGGCTTTTATTTAAAGTTTCCATTGAGAAATGAGCTACTACTCAGGTGGGGAGTTGGAACATCCAGCTCACCCCTACAAGATCCAGAAAGCTCCATTCCTTTCTCTCCAAACCCAGCCCACTCAGAGACTCTCAGAGAAAGGGAAGGCATCAAAAACCCAGGCCCACATTCTTGGCTGCAGCTTCCTTCCCTCAAGTCTCATCTGCTCAAGTCCCAAAGCGGTCAGCTTTTGACCATACTTGGGCACAAACCCAACTTGTGGTGTTATGCCCGAATTCCGGAACCCCAAGCACCACCACGAGACCGACTCCAATGCAAAAACAGAGTCTTTATTCATGAGTTCTCTCAGGTCCCTCCATCTGTCCAAAGTGGCAGTGGCAGCCACGACATCAGTAAGCAACAACAGCACCAGGAACAGTGCAGGAGAGATTGGGGGGCGCGTTTATATAGGGACATTCCAAGCCTCAGGGCTTGTGATTAGCTGACCCCTAGTGGCGTGATGAGGAATTCCAGACTTCCAGGCTTGGAATTGGCTGCTCTCAGATAATGTGTATAAGGGCCTGAGGGGAATTCCCAATTGCCAGTAACTGCTGAGGCTCTGATTGGTCCATTTTCCCTGCTCAGGGATCTGTTGGTTTCCAGTCAGTGGCAGAAATGGCTCTGCTTCTGGGGCCAAACTGATTCTTTTCTGGTTCTTTCTTTTTTAATCCTAATCTTTGGTATGCCCTGAATCTAGGGACTTAGTGCATTTGTTTGGTCCTAGTTTCAGGGTTTGAGGGCTTTTCTCTGGCTCTAGGTTTGAGATCAAAGTGTCTGTTCCCCTAGTTCTGGTTCCATTTTCAGATTGTGTTTTTTCCCCCTGGGTCGGGCCTTGGAGCCTAGTAGTTTGTGGTCTGTGTGTGGGGTGAAGATCAGGGATTTTCTGGGACCTGGGTCTCTCAGTAGCAGACACATCATTACCCCTTAGCCACTACTTATATGATGTTGCTTTTGTTTGGGCATGTTGATTCTCTGGCCCTAATCTCTGGAACTTGGAGAACCCACCCGCCTGGGAGTTGCTTTGCTCAAATAAACCTGTTACTATACTTTTTCACTTTGGCTTCATCTGACTTATCTGCATCACCGGAAAAATCCATTATGGGGGGGGTAGAAAAACCTATTATCTTGGTGCCAAAACCCAAGAGGAGGTGAGTTCTCCTACTTGGTGGACCAGGTCCTCTGGCCATGTGGGGGTGAAAGAGCCAGTAAAATTGAGAAGTTTCCCTTTCCCCAAGAACCAGGCCCGATGGATGCAATCAGCAAGAAGTTTTATTCATGAGCTCATGGGCGTCCAGTTTGGCAGACTGGCACACCAGCTACGAAGAGTTTGTCGAAAAATATCTGTATAGGGGTTTCAAAAATAAGCAAGCGGTAGCAACATCATTTTGACAGTTTCAAAGTTCAAAAGTTCATTGGATAGCCTTGGAGACCAGATGTTTCCCTTCAGATAGTGGATCAAAGACCCTCAGTCATCAATCAATGTCAGCACCAGATGTTCCCTTTTCAGATAGTGGATCAAAGGGCTTTCAGTCACCAATCAATCGGCTCAAGCCGCAATTAGTGAGTTTCCATCTCAGACATCAACTCTAGTGGGATCTTTCAGGGGGACCCCTCCTCTCCCTTTATTTGTCTGTCTACCAGACATGATCGACTTTTGACTTGGGGTAAGTCGCTCATTTTCTAGTCACCCTCAGAATCCCCTACCAAGCCACTGCTGCAGCAGGGCAAGCCCAATCTGTTTCCAGAACAGAACGTCTCTATTGGGGGGAGGGTGTAAGGAGATATCCTTCTCAAAGACTATCCAAACCCCACTGCTTGACCCCAGGCTCTCTCTTGGGCACCTTGCCCTAGTCTTCAGTCTCAGGCTTGGAAATGGGCAACACTGGGTCTAAACTCAAATCTCAGTCAGCCCTGGGATGTCTGCTGTGAAATTTATCCAAATTGGGGCTGTCTCACACCATACACCCAAAACAAATGGTTGGAACTCCCTTATGTGCAGGGTTTTTGAGATCTGTACTACCCCGTCTCCCCCATTGCCAGTGTTTGGCAGTCCAGGTTTTGTTGGCCAGGGTTGTGGTGGCTCCAGATACCATTTTACCCAGAGGCTGATCCTGAGCCTCCACCCTGACTAAGCCATCCAAGTCACTGGCACTGGCACCCCCCACTCTCTTCCTCTTTCTTCTCTGTTCTGATTGTCTGCCTGCTTCTCATGTCCCCACTCCGAGACAGCCTTTCTGTCTTTCACTACCCCCACTCCCCAATAAACCTCTCGCACTAACTTTGTTGCACGTGTTGTGTTCTCTTAGTGGCACACCTTGACAGAGTCCACTGAAAAGTACCCACTTCACTTTTTTTTTCTTTTTTCCACTGATGTCAAAGACTTACTAGGTTCTCCTGGTATTTGGTCTGGCCATGCTGGGATCCTACCCACCCCTTCCACCCACAACAGATTGGATCTCCGTTTGTTTCTATCTGCTCTCCCACCCTAAACTTTGTAAATGTCTGGTCCATACACTTATTGCAATGTGGGAGTCAGAGCCAGAGAGGCCAGCTGCCACATACCCAGCACATACCTATCCTCTTTTGCAGCATCTAGTGATCTAACTCTCAATAAGACATTCCAGCTCCTGGCAGCACCCTATCTCCTCCAAAGAAAATGGATGTGTGCAGAAGAACCTCCCAAGTTTCAGTACCAAGGCAATAGGTTTTCTGTCCCCCAGGAACAGGTTTCTCCACCAGTGAAGTAAGCCAGATCAAGCCAAATTGAGAAAGCATAACAACAGGTGTATTTGAGCAAAGCAACTTGGTGTTTCTTTGTTCTGAACACTTAATGTTTAATTATAATACAATGTATAGAGAGTCTCTCTTTTTGTCCTATTTGGTGTTACATATGCCTGTTTTTTTTTTTAATTCAATGGGCCTCTTTTCCTCTAGATTTTGGAATTTTCCTACTATGATTATATTGAAAACATTTTTTATGCCTTTGACATGAAGTTCTTCTATGCACATAATTTATAGATTTTCTCTTTTCATGGTATCCAAAGGCTTTGCATGTTTGTTTTTGATTTTTTTTTATTGTTTTGGTTTTTTGAGATAGGGTTTCTCTGTAGCTTTGGAACCTGTTCTGGAACTAACTTTTGTAGATCAGGCTGGGCTTGAACTCACAGAGACCCACCTGCCTCTGCCTCCTGAGTGCTGGGATTAAAGGTGTGCACCACCACTGCCTAATTGCATGTTTAGAAAAAAAAAACCTACCATCCTTGATTAAATGTACCAATTAATGGTGGAAATCTTTTTTTTTTAAGATTTATTTATTTTTTTATGTATACAGTGTTCTGTCTGTCTGTATGCTTGCAGGCCAGAAGAGGGCACCAGTTCTCATTACTGATAACTGTGAGCCACCATGTGGTTGCTGGGAATTGAACTCAGGACCTCTGGAANATGTATACAGTGTTCTGTCTGTCTGTATGCTTGCAGGCCAGAAGAGGGCACCAGTTCTCATTACTGATAACTGTGAGCCACCATGTGGTTGCTGGGAATTGAACTCAGGACCTCTGGAAAGCAAGCAGTCAGTGCTCTTAACCTCTGAGCCATCTCTCCAGCCCCTTAATTGTGGAAATCTTGTCTTCAAGATCTGATACTCTGTTCTTCCTATAAGCCATTCTATTGTCTATAGCTGAGACCTTCCAA
This sequence comes from Bramus lutescens, assembly GCA_001685075.1. NCBI lineage: Eukaryota > Metazoa > Chordata > Mammalia > Rodentia > Cricetidae > Bramus > Bramus lutescens. The sequence goes on along the minus strand of LOEQ01002250.1, from coordinate 2,946 downwards.
TTAATTTTTTTTAATTTTGCTTATGGATTTTTACTTGTTGGGAACCAGGCCCTGATGAAAGGACAAAGAGAATGCCAATTTTGTGTACTTGCCCAGGGGCAGTCTTGGGAAGGTCTGGTCTGGGGCTGGAGCCAGTGCTTCAAAAGAGTTAAGGTTTAAATTCCTAGGAATGTGGCTTTTTCCCTTTGAGAGACTGGATGTTTGTGTTATGCAACAGTGCTCAATAACATTCCTGCTGACTTCATCCCATTGTATGAATGCTTTCTGCTGACTAGGTCCTATATCCTCCTCTACAAAACATACATAAGATACTGTACTTCTTCGTAAGCTTGCTTAGCAAGCTTGTGCAAGACCTCCTGATTCCAAACTTTTCTATCTTCTTCATTTTCTGATCTCCTGATACTTCCTTTCAGAAGCACTGAAGAACAACGACCACATTACTCATTTATTTAAAAACAGTTTGATTGTTTTTATTTCTTTGGTATATATGTTTGTATGTGCACACACACATGCCAATAGTAGACATATGGGGGCTGGAGAGATGACTCTGGATAAGAACACATACCATTCTTGCAGAATTCAATTCCCAGCACCCATATTACACAGTTCACAACTGCCTATAACTCTAGCTCCAGGGAGCTGACACTCCTCTGACCTACTCCTACATAGACAGATACACACCCACACACTAATAATAATTAAAATGAAGAGAATGGCTTATAAAAAATGTGAAAGTTAAAGACTAACTTAACTTCAGAGTTAAGTTCTAGATAGGGAGTCAGTTCTAGATAGGTTTCTAGATAAATTCAGGTCATCATGCTTGGCAGCAGGTACCTAGCTGGGCCATTTCACCCATACTATATATTATTGTGTGTGGAAGTTGGGGGTGGGCATGTGCCACATAGCATATGCGGAGGTCAGATGACAACTTCCAGGAATGAGTTCTCTCCTCCACCATGGTCAGACTTGTTGAACACCCTCCCCCAGTCTCCCAAGATGGGGTTTCTCTGTGTAGCCCTGGTTGTGCTGGAACTCACTCTGTAGATCAAGCTGGCCTCAAACTCAGAGATCTGCCAGTTTCTGCCTCCCGAGTGCTGGGATTAAGGGTGTGCGCCATTGCTGAGCAATCCTGACATGGATTTACTCAACTTCTATTTCTAGCTAGTTTTCCATTTAATTCCACTTATGCATCCTACATTGACTCTGGGGGGCATTATCTGAGATTTGTAAATTTCAGAGGAAAAACTCCTTGGTTTTTCAAGTTTTATGTGTGTGTGTGTGTGTTTGTGTGTGTGTGTGTGTGTGTGTGTGTGTGTGTTTGTAGGAACTCGCACATCAATAGTTAAACTGTTGCCAGGCAGTGGTGGCACATGCCTTTAATTTCAGCATTTGGGAAGCAGAAGCAGGAGGATCTCTGAGTTCAAAGGCATGGCATGACTTCTTGTTTTTTTCAGACAGGGTCTTACTAAATGTATTTGGCTGGCATAGAACTCACTATGTAGACCAGGCAGGCCTCAAATTCAGAGATCCACCTGTCTCTTCCTCTGGAGTGTTAAGATTAAAGGCATGCACCACCACACCCACCCTTTAAATAATCTTTAAAAACAAACAAATCTAGCCATGATAGTGGCTATGAATGGAAAGAGAAAAGAAGCAGAAGAAACAAACACAGTAAGACTAGTAATTAGCATTGGGATTTTAGAAAGTAGAAGAGAAATATAAACTTCAGGGACCCAAAAAAAAAAGTTGGGGGAGGATGGGAGAATTTTGCTTAAGTAGACTGAAAAGACAGGAGGCTCTCAGGAGGCTGAGGCATCAAGACTCTGCAAACCAGGCCAGACTACATTCTTTAGAGGAAGAAAAAGCCAGGGAGAGAAGGCTCTCACGGGGGAGGGGTAGATGTGGGGGTAAAAAGCCAAAAGCCAGGTAGGACAAGAAGGGCTAAGCCAGCCTGCTAAAATAACAGTGGGTATTAAAGAGGGGATTTTCTGGGTGGAGATACAGGATATAAAAACTGACTGGCCTCTTTCACCCTGCTGCCAGGAGGTGCTCTCTGTGATGGGTGTCCCATTTTGCTGAGTCTTCATTTGGTTGATTATATCACCAGCGCTGTCCAGTCTGTGGGGCAGTGCTTCACAAGAGGGACCACAGATCTGCTCAAGCCTGCTAATACCCTTAGGGCATGCTGCTTGGAGTCTGTGAAAGTTCTGGTGTATCCTTCAGGTGTCACCAAGTTGTCAGCTTCTTGGTTGTAGACCAGGCTGGTCTCAAACTCACAAAGATCCGCCTGCCTCTGCCTCCTGAGTGCTGGAATTAAAAGCATGCGCCACCACCTCCTGACTGACACTGAATATTTTGAGGTATGCTATTTGTCAGACCCTAGCACGAAGCATTTTACTTACACTTAGATTCCTGGGAGTGTGGTTCACAGAGGGTCTCAGGTTGCTGAACTGTGAGAGAAGGTATTATAATGATTCAGCCACACAACATAGCTGACACTTCCGGGTTTCAGGGCCATGCATGTGTGGACAAGCCCTCAGGCAGAAGTGCCTAATGGCCCTGGGGAATCTTACAGGACCTCACGTGACCCACGTGCAGCATAGTTGCATCGTCTACATATGACACAGCTGCATGAGCCCTAGCATGCATGCATGAGCTCTGTCATCTGCATATGATGTAACCATGCCATGCCCCTGTGTGCATGCGCTAGGCAGCTCTTAAATGCTGGAGGCACCATCATCACTTCTCTCTCTGTCCCTCTCTCTTTGCACACTGACTTCCCTAGGCCTTTACATGCCCCCTCTAATAAACTCCTAAGCGGGATTGTTGCGGATTCCGTGTTTCTTTCTCACTCTGAAAGACCCCCGGAGGGTATCTTCCTTCTGGGGAGACCCTTCCCAAGGAACAGCGAGACCACTTTATGCGGATGCAAACAGCAAGAGGTTT
>LOEQ01002249.1:91957-102305 GCA_001685075.1 Bramus lutescens | reverse complement strand
ACTCAAAATAATGTTTTCTAGCTCTATCCATTTTCCTGCAAAATTCAAGCTGTCTTTTTTTTTCTGCTGTGTAGTACTCCATTGTGTAAATGTACCACATTTTCCTTATCCATTCTTGGGTCGAGGGTCATAAATGACCTAAAGGTTGTTTCCAGGTTCTGGCTATGACAAACGGTACACACCTTTAATCCCACCACGAAGATGGATGATGGATCTTTGAGTTTGAGGCCAGCCTGCTACTGTGTTTTTCAGTTGTGTAGATTCACCTTTTTGAATAACTGTTAAACAAAACAGCAAATAGTTCTAAGTACTAAAAAAGAACCAACAAAATAACAAAACCCAAAACCTTGTGATCATTATATTTTTCAACTTTTAGCTTTTGACTTTTAGGTGGTATACTGAGAATGGAACTCAGCCTTTGACATACCAGGCAAAAGCAAACTAAGCTTCAGTGTGCTTCATCTTTAGCCCAGCTTCAGATTTTGTAAGAGTGTGATCAAATAGATGGTGTTGGAACTCTGACTAAATTTTCTTTTTCTTCAGTTGCTTCCATTTCTGCATGGACAGTGAGTAAGGGTTTCGCAGGATTATCTTTTTAAATTGTAAAATAAAACTTTTGTATATATAACCTGTTTGAAAAAAATAGAATGAGATTAGATAGCATCTAATAAATACCGAGAAATACCTTCCTCTTACACTCTTAATACTTTTTCGTTTAGGGCAGACTAATGCTACATGAACAGGCCTTCAGCATTTGAAGAGAACTGTTACAGATCTTCTGAGTTGTACGTGTTTTCTCCACTATTCTCTGAAAAACTGACAATTTTTGCTGCTTTTACCAATTTTATCACCTACTAATTCTCAGTGGAGAGTGACTAGAAAGTAGCTGCCCATTGCTTAGACAGTCAGAAGTGGCATTTCTCTAGGTGATGACATGGGGAATGGAGGCCTTAGTAACTTGAAATAGTATCTGGAGAAATCACTAATGAAGTTGAGGGAAAGAGAAACCTCTACCTTTCTGTGTTTGGATTTATGGGTTTTAAAGTATTACTGGATTTATTTGACTTGGGAACATAAAATAATATAGCGAGGTGAAGTGCTTTTTTTAATTTTAGGCTTCACTTTTATCTGTCTCAGGTTAGAGTCTTCATTAGTTAAGAACAGGAGTTACCTGGTTTTCTTGGGTAGCACAATTTTTCAGGTGTTGTCTTTTCCTGGGACTAGTTACAGCTGAATAATTTTAGTATTTTTGGAGTTTCACATTTGGATTTCTTTGAAAATGCATAATTAAAAATGTTTTCTTTGGGGTGGCTCAGCAGTTAAGAGCATGTGTTGCTCTTGCAGAGGAACTGTGTTCAGTTTCCAGTGTACTTAACGGTTGGTTACGACCTACCATTTGTAATTCTGTTGTACTAGTTCCCAGGGGTCTGAGTCCCTCTTCTGACCTCACCACACTAGGCATACATATGGTGCACATACCTACATGCATATAAACACTCATACACATAAAAGAGAAATTTTAAAAATTAAAGATGGTTTCTTTAGTGGGAAGTGTTAGCTATAATAGTAATGTTTGGGAGTACATCTGTCACAGATACCCACCTTTCTGTATTGCTTTTAGAAGCCTAGTTCAGTAAAGGGACTTTGAAGGCAATACAGACCTCTGGGAAGGATGAAAGCTTAAGATACACTGCTGCTCCTCATAATCGCAGGTTGGAAAAAGGAAGCAGCAGTATAGGCAGAGGCAGAAATGAAATGTAGTGACCTAAACGATGGGCTGTTGAGGTACACGCGATTTTTCTGGGATTTATTATGACAAGTTATTTTACTTCTATCTTATAGTTAGAAATACATGTAGTACTGCTGACTCTTGAAAGAACAAAGAAACTGGAGTTAGAATGGGCCAGAATAGCGCTTGGTACAGTTATTTCTCTGTAACATCTGGTTTAAGTCTTTTGACCTTTGAATATAGTCATACTTCTACTGCATGCCTTCTCTTAAAAGATTTGTTATTTTGGGAAATGCCCTGGTTTTTATCTTTCTCATAAGGTACTATAAATGAAAATTTTAATACATTTCACTATATGTAGTAGTTGAAGAAGAAACCCTAACTTGAATTTCACAATTGGTGTTTCAAGACATGAAGGACAGATTAGTGTTAATTAATATTATGATAGGCTTTCTAATGAAGATACCTCTTTATGCTGTGAATAGAGCTCCATTTTGCAGGGGAGAAAGAAAGGCTTTTACAGTGTTTTGTGCTGAGGATGAATAGTTGTTTTTATCACTCTTGTTAGATGGCCTTGTTCTGGAAGTAGGGAAGAATAAATCTATTGCCCTTTATCTTTGCCCCTTTGTTTATTTTATGTTTTACTTGTTAGTATAGCCTAAATTTATTAATCTAATTTATAATGTGGAATTTAAACCCAAATGCTTAAATTTCTAGTTGAACTTAATTTGAATTGGAAGTAAAAAATAGGAGCAAAAGCTCTTAAGATAGTATCATTTGTCTCTAGTTTGTTTGAAAGCTATCTTATCTTTAAGGTCCCACTCACAGGTGGTGTTGGGCAGTGGAGTAATTGCATCACTTTCCTTCACCAAAAGCTACTTAGAAGTTTAACTTTACTAGTGCGGCAAACTGTTTTGTAAAATAACAGTAGACTGTTGAGGCTTTCTGTCTAGTACAAGTTCATTACTGAATTAAAATATACACCACTTTTAACTTCTGGGGCTTTAGTTTCTGACTAAGATTTAATAGAAGCACTATTTTTCAGTAAAAGGTGGTAATTAAATTTGAGTAAGCTTTCTGTGGTTATGATGAAATAATGTGGAAAAAAAGGAAGACAGGTTTACTTGGCTCACAGTTTTGGTCTGTCTTCATCTTAATGAGGAACACAATCAGGAATAGCTGCTATGGTAGCTGGAAAACAGAAAAGAGGAAGGGGCTTGGGACAAGACACTTGGCAAGTTTCTATTACCTGTCAGGTTGTAAGCCTATCAATAGACTAATTCATTGGTGAGGATTAATTACTACTCATCTAGTCACTTCCAAAAGTCTTGTCTCAGGATATTCCTGCTTTGGGACCATGGTGTGTGCTTTGGAGGGGGAATTTCAGATGCAAATCTTAACAAGTGTTCAGACCATGAATGGATTATTTTTCTTACGCAGTGGTTGCTGGGTTAGATTATAGTTGGTCTAGAAACCAAACCATTCAATTTTCTGAATTGTTTATAGTTGAACCTTTAAGCAACTTGTTTCCATAAATTAAAATTTCTGGGCTCTACTGGACATACTATTAACAAGGGAATTACTCTGTATTTGACCTATATGGATCTCAAACTTAGCTATGTACAGAATCACAGAGAGCATGATAAAATGCAGATTGTTGGACCATAACGTGGAGGTTGGTACTAAGATTTTGTATTTCTAAAAGTTTCCCGGCTGATGTTGCTGGTTTGAGGGTTACATTTCAGGACTTACTGACTTAGAACAACAAAGTCTTTGCATTGTAGAGATTTGGTTGTATGTAATAGTGAACAGAGTTCCTTTCTAACTCATCTTTGCATAGTGATTCAATTCTATGTCTTAGCAGTGATTCTGTGTTATATATGCAGATAAAATAGCTAGTCCCAGGGGGTACTTTTATATTAGAAAGTGTTAACAGTTACAGAATAACCTATGCAATGCTAAGAAGAAACTATTACAGTGACTTCGTTTGTTTTACTAAGAAAAATATAATTTTTTTAAAAATTTGGTAACTTGAGGAATTTGTGATCGAAGGTGGTTTCTTTATTTGTTTGTTTTTTATCCTCTAGTTTTTAACAAGAGTTTGACCACTGTTTCACTGTCTGAGTCTTCTGTGAGGAGGAGTCTTTAAAGTAAAAGCCTGGGAAACCTTTTGGGTTTTCTTCTTTCTTTTTTTGTTTTCCAGATAGGGTCTCTTTATGTAGCTCTCTGGCTGTCCTAGAACTGATTATGTAGACCAGATGGCCTCAGAGATCCACCTGCTTCCCAAGTGCTAGGATTAAAGACATGTGACCCTATGCCTGGCTAAGGTTTCTTCTTTATAAAAAAAAGATAATTTCAAGCCACAGGAGTTTTGAAACCCCTTTCAGTTGCATAGAAGCAGCGAAGTGGTTACAGTGTATCGACTAGGTGAAGTGGTAGCTTCATGCTAATTAAGGTTAAATAGAACAAATACACTATTTTCCTGAATGAATTCACTTTATGCCATTTATTTACATGAATGCTTTGAAGGATGGATGAAGGAAGGATGAAGCACAGAAGTGTAGCTTCTATGTTCAGTATGTACAGTTGGGTAGAAGAGTATCTTAACTGCCGTGATGCTCAGTCATGTCTGGCCTATGGCATTTGTTTTTTTAGTACTAAAATAAGCAGTATTTTGTGGGTTTACATTCTTGTATTTGATGTCTGTGATTCAGTTTATTTCTTACTTCGCTGTTAAACTTTATTTAGCTAGATGAATATATTAAGCTGGAGTATAGCTGAAAATTAAGACAAAATTTGAAGTAGACTTTGAATATCGATTAGGTTTTTCTCTTTTTGACATGGTTAAACTGATGAAATTTATTCCTATTTTATGCAGGGAAAGCTTGATGATTATCAGGAACGAATGAACAAAGGGGAAAGGCTCAATCAAGATCAGCTGGTAAACATGTTGATGTTTTACTTCAATGAAGGCTCAGTGTTCATTATTTTAAAAGAAAATTTTATAGTTGTGTTCTACTGAAAATGGATTTTTTTTTGGTCATTTTAGGATGCTGTATCTAAGTACCAGGAAGTCACAAATAATTTGGAATTTGCAAAGGAATTACAGAGGAGTTTCATGGCACTAAGTCAGGATGTAAGTAAAAGATAATGTGTAAAATACCAAAGTTTCCATTAACTTCAATGTTTGGTGTTAATCCCTTCACTACTGTTGATAAGCTCTCTGCAAGCTGTGGAGACTGGATTCAATTATATCCTATATAATTGCCAATTCTGTATAACTGAGAACACTTTTCTTGAAAAGGACTGTGTTGAAGATAGGATAAACATAATTATGTGAGATCTCAGCTAGTATAAAAAATATTTTTTCCATAAATTCCTCTTAATTTTATGCATATTTATTTCACCAATGTTCTTAAGGAATGTGACATTTACTGCTCTTAATCAACCCTTGATCCAACAGAAGGGCAAGTTTTCCCTAAATACATGTTACTGGCTGGCAATAATTGAATTTTTTAACTAGTACCTTTCTTTTGTGCCTATCTTAGTCACTGTTCTTTTGCTGTAAAGAGACACTATGATTAAGGCAACTTTCAGTTACAGGAGTTTGGTCCATTATTATCATGGCAGTGCACAGACAGACATGGTGCTGGAGAAGAGTCTTGAGAGTTTTACATTTGAATTCATAGAGAGAAAGAATTGGGTCTGGTTTGAGCTTTTGAAACCTCAAAGTCCATCCCAGCGACACTTCCTCCAGTAAGGCCACACTCCCTAATCCTTCTCAAATACTGCCACTCCCTGCTGATTTAGCATTCAAATACATGAGCCTATGGGGGCCATTCTTACTCAAACCACCACAGAGCCTTTTTATAGAATATCAAAGATCGTGCAATCTGTAAACAATAAAAAAATATTTTTTCAGTTTGACTGAAAGTCCAAGACCTTGCAAGATACTGGCATCTGGTAAGACCTTTCTTAGAATTGTGTATCACAAGAGAGAAGAGGGAAGAAGAGTGTGATTCTATTTCCACAGCCTTTTCCATAGCAACATATACCAGTTCATCAGAGTGGTGCCCTTAGGACCAAAGTAATTATCAAAGTCTCTACTTCTCAGCACTTGAATTTAGACCTTTACTAAAATTTCCAGTATGTTAATACAGGGTATGGTAGTTACACAGCAACCATAATAACCAAGTGAAAGATATTTGTGCTTGTTTAGGTCAGAACTTTAAGCTTGACAAACCATTTTTTCTCTGACCTTTTCTGTTCTAAATATAGTTTATTTTTTAAAAGATGCTATGCAGTTAATCTACATATTTACAAATATCAGACTCTTTTGTATCTACAGAGTAGCATTAGCCTAGCTTTAATCTATCTTTTCTTGCTCACACCTTCACTACTTGAGCTTATATTTTATCACAATTATTATAAAAGAAATCTTTGGGCTAGGGATCTGAGTTGGTAAAGTGAGGATCTGAGTTAGATCCCAAGAACCCATTTACAGGCTAGGCATGGTGGCCCTTGCTTGTAATCTTAGCACCAGGAAGTGAAGACAGTCAGATAGATCCCGGGGCCAGCTATCCAGCCAACCTATCCTCCTAAGTGAGTATCAGGCCAGGGGGAGACCTTGTCTTAAAAAAAAAGAGGATAGCATCTCACAAAAGAAGCCTGAGTTCTTCTTGTTCTAGGTGTGTATGTGTGTGTGTTTACACATGTGTGTACATAAACACGCACATATGGGCAGTTATTTCTTAAAGGCTTTCCCCTCTACTTCTCTTCCTGTTTTCTGCTTCCAGCTACCTATGAAAGACCATCCTCATTTAAACTGCTCCCAATATTGAAAAGTTCATCCATTTCAGTAGACATTTTCTCCTTGTAAGCTTATTTATCCATGCTAACTTAATATCTTATCACTTTTTATATATGTATACTGTGTGATTACTTTTCATTTATTGCTTTGATACCATTTATTTCTTCTGGTGCCGATATAAAGTATCTTGTTATTTCAATTTTCATTATTCCTTCATTCTCGTTAAATTATAAATTTTTTAATGAGTTATAAAATGTTTTATGGGTGTTTTGCTTGTATGTGTGTCTGTACCACATGTATGCAGTATCTTTGTAGAACCAGAAGAGGGTTTAGATCCCTTGGAACTGGAGTGAGAGGTGGTTGTAATCTGCCCTGTGGGTTCTGGAAACTGAATCTGGGTCCCCTAGAAGAGCAGACAGTGCTCCTTGACCCCCAAGACAACTCTGCAATACCCTAATAATCTGTGTATATATGTCTATTTTGTGTTTTCCTATGTCAGTTTATTCTAGTGAAGCTTGAGATGGTGGGAAAGTGTAAAGGAAAATAGTGCCATGACTCTTAAAAAAACTTTACCTTTCTCTTCTAAACTGATGCTAAACATGCTTAAAAAGGAGAGAAATATTTACTTTGTCCTCCTTTCAGTCTTTCAAGGGAAGGACGGGGGAACTGAGAAAAAAAACCACTTCATACTTTACCTAATTTATACCATCCTTTTTTCTCTCAGTATTCTTTTTCAATTCATAAAGACTGAGTTTTGTTTACTGCCTTTGAAATACTGAAACTCCTTTCTGATATCATTAATGATTGTTGATGATACAATATAGCAAGGAGGAATTGGTACATTTTTGGCTTGTTCTTGCAAGTTAGTAGAAGGTACCAAGTTGAAATTCTGATGTCTCATGTTAATGTTCTTTGGCAGATTCAGAAAACCATAAAGAAGACTGCACGTCGGGAGCAGCTTATGAGAGAAGAAGCAGAGCAGAAGCGCTTAAAAACTGTTCTTGAGTTACAGTACATACTGGATAAACTGGGAGATGACGAAGTCAGAACTGATCTGAAACAAGGTTTGAATGGAGTGCCAATATTGTCTGAAGAAGAACTGTCATTATTAGATGAATTCTACAAGTTAGTAGACCCCGAGCGGGACATGAGTTTAAGGTATGGTGGTATCTGGTAATAGAGTCTCAGAGATACTGGTCTAATTAACAGTTGGACTGTAGTTAATGTATTTTTTTGTTATTTACAAGGTTAAATGAGCAGTACGAACATGCCTCCATTCACTTGTGGGACTTGCTGGAAGGTAAAGAAAAGCCTGTTTGTGGAACAACCTGTAAGTATTTCAGATAATTCTGATTTTTGTAGCTAGGAATCTTTAAAATTCCTTTTCTGTTTAATATTGAAGACATTTTGTAAGAGTATGAGTAGCAATTTAGATGGGGGGTTGTACTTTTTATTTTTTTTAGCATGCCTCAGTGACATCCTTTATTTCTTGTATTTGATACCTTTCTTTGGGCAAGATTTGTGTAAATCACTTTTCTTCTGCCATGAAATACTTCCCTCATTTATACTTCTATTTTAGCTCTTGCTTGATTATATGAGGAAAGTTTGGTAGTCTCACCCTGACTAGGACTGTTATTTTATATCATGTAATTTTGTCATTTTTATATTTTGATAACCCCTCCATTAGGTTATAAGATTAGTGTGCACTGGTTGTGATGTCTTACACCTTTAATCCTAGCATTTAGGAGGTAGAGGCAGGCAGATTTCTGTGAGTTTACGGCCAGCCTGCTCTACTACAAAGCAAGTTCCAGGACAGCCAGGGCTACATAAAGAAACTTTGTCTTGAAATGCCCTCACCCAATAAATAATAAAAAAGAGATTTATTATTTGTGTGAGTATGTGTCTGTATGAGTATACTTGTGAGTGCAGTTTTCTGAGGTGTTTATAAGAGAGTATCAGATCTCTTAGATTTGGCATTTAGATGTTTGTGAGCCAATCCCTGTTGAACATAGGTCCTCTGCAAGAGCAACAAGTAAGTACTCTTAATCTGAGTCATTTCTTCAGTGCTAAGAGCATGCCTAACACAGACAGCATGTGCAACAGAGATGCTTATTGAATGAATCAATAATCTTAGCTTTATTCCTTCTTTATTTGCTTATTAATAGTGTGAGTAGGTATACTGTAATTTATGTATTTGTGTGTTTTACTAACAGTTGATTAATTTTACTTCTATTTTATAGACTATTAACTATTTCTTTTCAAATCTGGTATTGTCAGACTGTGCAACATTATAATCCATATTATGTCTTTTTTTTTTTTTCAGATAAAGCCCTAAAGGAAATTGTTGAGCGTGTTTTTCAGTCAAGCTACTTTGACAGCACTCACAGCCATCAGAATGGGCTGTGTGAGGAGGAAGAGGCTGCCTCAGCACCTACAGTGGAAGACCAGGTAGCTGAAGCTGGTGAGTACTTGGGAAGATAGGAGCTTTAGTTTTGGTCCTGGCCTGCCTTTCTGTTTCCTTTGATAAGGGTGTGTGTGTGTTTAGTTATTATATCTATATTTAAATTTTAAAATGCACTTGGAGTATGGCAAGATATGTTAGTAATCTGAAGTATTCAGTGCCTATCATTTGTTTTACAGGCCTTGATCACATAACAACATAAAATATGATAATGTGAACTTTTCTTTTTTTTTGAGGTGGAATGTGGGGAGAGAGTGTAGACTATGGTCCTGATCTGTAAACTTAACAGCAAGGGATTCTTTGCAGTTCCTATTTAGCATCTTAATGCAACACTAGTGTGACTAGATAATCTAAGTACTTTCATGGACATTCTTAAGTTGATGAGTAAATTGAATACAATTAACTACTTCAAAATTTTGGGGCTATTTCAAAACACGAGTTCAGAATTTGATTGCTTAAGGTAAAAACTTGAACACCAGCTATCTAAATTGGGGTAAATTGCTAAATATTCCAGGTTGTGTAGGTAAGTGCTGTTAGGTCAAGCCATAAGGGGAAGACTGTTTATTGGTGGAATATGGGTAGTGAGATAGATTTGTCTTTTGAGACAGGGTTTCTCTGTGTAGATTTGACTGTCCTGGAACTCATTTTGTATACCAGATTGGCTTGTACTTAAAGAGATTCACTTTGCTCTGTCTCTTGAATGCTGTATTAAAAGTGTGTGCCACCACTACCCAGCAAGACAGGCTTTTTGTGATGTTAGTGTTTCTGCTTTTATTAATAAATTTTATTGTTATTTTTTTTTTCTTCAGATAGTCTTAATATATAACTTATACTGATCTGGAACTCCTAGATATCTGCCTGCCTTTGTCTCAGAGTGCAGGATTTAAAGGTGTGCACCAAACTGGGCATGATTTGAGGCAAGTGGATCTCTGAGTACAAGGCAATCCTGGTCTATATATATAGTGAGTTTCAAGACAGCCAGAGCTACATAGTGAGACCCTGTCTCCGGGTGTGTGTATGTCATGTTACTCCAGGCCCAATCTAGAAGGTTTTTATTTTTCTTTATGTTCACCCTAGAAGCTACTGTTAATGAATGTAATTCATCCTTGAATAACGTAAAGAAATTGACTGTTAAAAAAGGGTATAAGAACTTACCACTAATATATTCAGATTCCTTGATTATCTGATGGTAAGAAGTATTTTAGATTAGATTTTAGGTGGAACTGAATACGTTGAAACAAATTTTCACTTTCTTTGGTAATCATTTACAGACTTTGTTTTTCTTTTTTTTTAAATTTATTCATTCATTAAGTATACAGTATTCTGCCTGCATGTATGCCTGCAGGCC
>LOEQ01002249.1:67068-87463 GCA_001685075.1 Bramus lutescens | reverse complement strand
GGGTTGTTTTCTAGACAGGGTCTTACTATGTAACCCTGGCTGGAGCTCACTATCTACACCAACCTGGCCTCCAACTTAGATACATTTGCTTCTGCCTCCCGAGTGCTGGGATTAAAGATTTGTTTCATTGTGCCTGGATGTATTTTTTTTAATTTCCTATAGAAACATGAAGTTGATCTTAAGATATTAACTTTGTCTCAAAATCTAGCCAAAAGTCTTATATTGTTTGGTTTCATTAATATTTGCTATTGAGCATATGGAGGTCAGAGGAGAACTTGGAGACAGTTTTTTCATTCTACCATGAGAGTTCTAAAGATAAAAAGAACTCAGGTTGTAAGGGATGACAACAGTGTTTCTTTTCTATTTGTTTCTTTGTTTATGTTTTTTGAGGCAGGGTTTCTCTGTAGCTTTGGAGCTGGTTCTGGAGCTCTCTCTGTAGACAAAGCTGGCCTTGAACTCAGAGGTCCACCAGCCTCTGTCTCCTGAGTGCTGGGATTAAAGGCGTGTGCCACTACTGCCTAAGTGTTTCTCAATCCATTGAACCTTCTTGTCAGCCCTTGTCAAAGTCTTGAATATAAGTAATACTACTTTCTTGTGGTACTTTAAAAATTAACATTGTTTTTGTTTGTGTATGTATGCCTGTGTGTTTGGGTGCCTACAGAGGTCAGAGAGGGTGTTGGATCCTCTGAAATTGGAGTTATAGGTGGTTATGAGCAACCTGTTGTGGATGCTGAAAGCTGAATTCCAGTTCCTTGGAAAAGCAGCAAGTGCTTTACCTGCTGAGCCATCTCTCCAGGACCAGACCAGGCCACTTGGGTGTGAGAATTAGGAAATCCTAACGCGACTTTCTCAAAAGTACTGGCACTGGTTATTTATTATCTGTTACAGTCTACCTTCTACTGATACTTTTCTGGCATCTTACTTTACCCAAAGCACAAAATAGATACAACTACGAGACTATAATCTATAATCTCTGCTTAGTGCTAATTTGAAAGCTGAAATCTTAGTTGTACTTTGCAATTTATTTTGAATATTCATTAATCATTTGGTTATAGAAATTTACCCTTAGCACTATGTATAATGTAAATAAAATTTAAAAAACTGGATTTTCTCTTAAGAAATTTGATTTTATGTAACAATGCTCTTAAATTTGCAGTTCATTCTGAATCTAGACTTGCCCAACCTAATCAAGTTCCTGTACAACCAGAAGCCACACAGGTAAGAATGGATGAGTTCTTTTTTAATGAGGACTCATTCTTAGTCTGGGATGCACTTGATCACTTTTCAAGTGTTCTGTTAAAATTTGTTGGCGATAGGTAGTTACTAGAATTTATTTCCATGCTTATATTTGTTTTTGTTTTGGTGACTTTAAAATTCTTTTATACTTCACACATTAGGACCTTGTCTTAAGTTATTTTAGATTGATAATTGCATAGGTAATAGCATATTTTATTTTTTTTTAAAGATTTTATTATGTATACAACATTCTGCAGCCTGCAGGCCAGAAGAGGGCGCCAGATCATATTACAGATGGTTGTGAGCCACTATGTGGTTGCTGGGAATAGAACTCAGGTCCTGGAAGAACAGTCAGCTCTTAACTGCTGAGCCATCTCTCCAGCCCAGTAATAACATTAAAGGGAAATAAAAGTCTTTAAAACAGTTGCGAGGTTGTGGTGGCACACACCTTTAATTCCAGTACTCAGTATGAAGAGTCAGGTGGATCTCTGAGCTTGAGGTTAGCCTGGTCTACAGAGTGAGTCTAAGACAGCCAGGACCATGCAGAGAAAGTGTTTCTGTCTTGAGGAAAACAAAACAAAAATCCAAAACAAACTGAACCACTACCAGTTAACTACTTTAACTAATTTAATTTAGACTTTAAGTTTTAAATATTGGTATAATTTGCAATTGTTGCGTGTTTAATACATTTTGAAACAGTCTCAATATGTAGCCCTGATTGACCTGGACCTTGCTATGTAGAACTTGAAGTCATAGAGATTTCTTTGCCTCTACCTCCCCAGTACTGGGATTAAAGGTGTCTTACCTATCCAGCCATATATCATAGTCTATAGTCTCAAAATACAGAGAGAAATTTCTCTTTCTCTTAGCAGGCATATCTTTTTCTTTGAATCTGTATTAGAGTTAGTATAAATTTTTTAATGATGAATTTTGTTAGAAGAAAGTAAGGTTTGAGATTATTTTTTATAGGTTCCTTTGGTTTCGTCCACAAGTGAGGGGTATACAGCGTCTCAACCCTTGTACCAACCTTCGCATGCTACAGAGCAGCGACCACAAAAGGAGCCAATGGATCAGATTCAGGTAAGCTCTGTTGTCAAGCATGACCTGGCATGGTACTTAAACTACAAATGCAGTGATTCTTTTGGGTCCTATTTTGTGTTAGTTTACCATTAAAGTAGTTTATTCACTTTGTGTTTAGGCAACAATATCTTTAAATACAGACCAGACTACAGCATCATCATCCCTTCCTGCTGCTTCTCAGCCTCAAGTGTTCCAGACTGGGACAAGTAAACCTTTGCATAGCAGTGGAATAAATGTAAATGCGGCTCCATTCCAATCCATGCAAACGGTGAGCAGTTAACACTGTTTAGTGTGTACTATGAGTCATGGTAAAATAGAACTGAACCTTGTATCTGTGTTATGTTTACTGACCACTAGACTCTGATTGTTAGACTACTCAGTGATGAGTTTTAGCCTTACATGAGCCACTCATGTAAAATTTTTAGCTTTCCTCCAAAGAGGAAAACAAAACAAACAGGCCAGAGAGATGAATCAGTAAGTAAGGTCCCTGGAACTCAAATGGGAGAATAAGAAATCTAAGTTATGAAAGTTGTCCTCTAGCCTCCACATGTGCAGTTCATACACATAAACGCATATACTAACTCTTTAAATCTAAACAAAGGAGTGTTGTATTTTTGTGGACTTAGAACCTAGATGTGTAACTGTTGGCATCTTTGCTCTTTATTTTACTGGAATGTTTGAAAATAGAATTTAGATGTTATGCTTCACAGATTCATCAGTAATTATTTTTAAATTATATAATTACTAGAAAAGTACTATAATCTGAAATAGAGTTGTATTAGTGTCAGCGGAATTCCTGAAGTATTAATCACAATTTTTTTATTTGATTTGCTACAGGTGTTCAATATGAATGCCCCAGTTCCTCCTGTTAATGAACCAGAAACCTTGAAACAACAGAATCAGTACCAGGCTAGTTACAATCAGAGTTTTCCCAGTCAGCCTCACCAAGTGGAGCAAACAGAGCTTCAACAAGATCAACTGCAAACAGGTAAGAAGGCTAGGGTGACTTTATGGTTTTGTTGTTGTCCCTGCCTGTCTGTTGTCATCCTCCCGCCCTCCCCCAACACAGGGTTTCTCTCTTGACAGCCCGAGCTGTCGTGGAACTCCCTTTGTAGGCCAGGCTGGCTTTTAAATCACAGATCTGTCTTCCTCTGCCTTCCTAGAGCTGGGATTAAAGGTGTGCATCACCAGCCAACCTACTATGAGTTCTCGGTCTTCTATTTTTTTGATAAGATGAAAGGGTTAATCTACACATACATTTAAAATCTTGTTTAAAAGTAGCACTTTAATTTGTTGATGTGCACACATGTTCCACACACAAGTGTGTGTGGCATCTAGAGGACAACTTTGGAGTCAGTTCTCTACTTGCATGTCAGTATGGGCCACAGGCTCTCTTGAAGGGCAGACACTTTATTCACCGAGCCATCCCACCAGCCCTATAATAGGTTTTTATTAACTGTAGTCACTACAGTGATCTCTTAGTTCCTTTGTTCTTCTTGGTTTCTGGCTTCTTTCAGTTTCATATGCAAATGTTACCCCATGAGCACTTTCTTTCCATCTATCATCACTGTCATTTAAAACTTCTAAGTGGACAAGACTGTGTGTTGGTATTTTAAACCCCTTGTGCATGGAAAATTCCCTGGTGTGTTCTAGTCCTGGTATTAATTGGACTAAAATCTAATTAGTAATTTGTTTCTCCATGAAAAAAAGTACCCAGGAAAGAATCTTTGTTTCTTATCTTTTAAGACAGGGTTTGCCTTTGCCTGGAACTTGGCTTTTGATTTATATACCTATGAAGTTTTTTATTTCTTTGTTTCTATAGGCCAACCAAAGTTTCCCTTCCCTCTTCTACTTCTAGTCACTCCCTCCACCTCAACTCCTCATCTCCTCTTTTTCTTCAGATAGGGGCAAGTCAGCCATGATGTCAGCCAGCCATGGTATATTAAGTTGTACCGAGACTAGGCACCTCCTCTTCTATTAAGGCTAAACAAGGCAATCCTGGTAGGGGAAATAGGTTACAAAAGCAGACAACAGAATCAGAGATATCTCCTGTTCTCACTGTTAAAAGTCTCACAAGAAGATGAAGTTACACAGTTCACACCCACACCCACCCCACCCAGAGGATCAAGGTTGGCCCTGTGCAGTCTTCCTGGTTGGTGGTTTATTCTCTGTATGCCCAGGTTAGTTGATTCTGTGGATTTTCTTGACCCTACTGTCTCCTACAATCCTTCTTCCCCCCCCCACCTGATTTCCCTGGGCTCCTCCTAGTCTTTGACTGTAGGTCTCTGCATCTATTTCCATCAGTTGCTGGGTGAAGACTCTCTGACAATTGGGCTAGGCACCAATCTATGAGTATAGCAGAATATCGTTTTATTGTGTCTGGGTGTTTTGCCTGCATGTCTATCCACCATGTTTGCTGGAGGAGGCCAGAATAGGGTTTTGGATTCTTGAAATTGGGAGTCACAAATGGTTGTGAGCCTCCATATGGATTGGCGGGGGGAGCTCTATATGGGTGCTGACAATTGACTCANNNCTATATGGGTGCTGACAATTGACTCAGGTCCCCTGGAAGAGCAGCCAGTGAGTGCTCTTAACTGCGGAGCCATCTCTAGAATGACAATGAAATTCTTAATGATAAGCCAGATGGTGGAGGCACGCCTTTACCCAGCATTGTGGGTGTCATAGGCAGGCAGATCTATGAGTTCAAGGCCAGCCTGGTCTACAGAGAGTTCCAGGACTGTTGTTAAACAGAGAAACTCTTTCTTGAAAAACCAAAGGGGGGAGAAGAAACATGAGGATTGATGGTAGGTGTGATGGTACATACTTGTTTTAATCTAGAACTTGAGAAACTGAGGCAGAAGAGTTCAAGGCCAGCCAAGGTTATGTAGTGAGACTTGTCTAAAGACAACAGCCAAAATATTTGAAAAATCATTTAATTTTACTGTCATTTATATGCATATTAATGAACCTTTTCTTTAATATAATGATATTTTAACCTGGCATTGGCTTGAAATTTTTATGTTGAATATAATCAAAGATAATCTGTACAGAAAATTTCTATCATAAATAATATATAAATAGCTGGAAAGAAGCCATGAGTATTTATTTTTCTCTGCATAGGCATTTTCTGCCTTTTTTTTTCCATGGCAAAGAAAAGGCCCTGTCCTGATTCCTTGGGGTGGGTGGGTGAGTCAATACATGGGTTAAATTTCTAGGAATTGCTGTTGTTTCGGGTACTGGTGTGGGAACAGCATTTGGTTCTCTTATTTTCTTCATCTTCCAAAGGTACATAGAAATTCTTTTCCTCTCCTGAGAGTTATAAACACTGGAATAATAATTAAATAATGTGTATTGGTATCTAATGTTTGTCTTTTCTTTTGTATAACTCTGCTCATTATGGAGGGGGTGGGAAAGGGTGGGTGGGTAAGTGGTTGCAAAGTAATGTGAGCGTTTTTAGAACCATCCCTTCTGATAGGTTGAATGCCAGTGCGAGTACCATTTAGATGTCTTCTGAGATGGCTGTATTTGTTATTTTAGTTAGGCGCCAAAGGGTGTATGTTGAAAGCCTCTAATGTTTCAGATACAAAATTGACATTTTTCTATGTAGCCATTTAGCTATGAATATGGTTTGTATGTTTCATCAAGTGTCTAGGAATTAAGAAACTATAAGAAAATTACATAACTAAGGAGCCTTATAATGAAAAGCAATGATATATACTGTTTCATCATTAATTTTGTGAATTAAATGGAGTCTAATTTTGCTAAAAGGTCAGTAACTTTTAGAAGATGTTGGTAATATAGTCTTTTTCAGTTGTGTAGTAATGAGGGAGCGGGCCTGCTTTTTGTCCAGCCCAGCTCCCGCAAGGCTAGCTTATACCCCGAAATAACAACACACAAATTGTATTCAAATTTAAGCACTGCCTGGCCCATTATATCTAGTCTCTTCTTAGCTAATTCTCACNTATTAACCAATGAAAGTAACACATAGACAGATGACCCTCCTACATCACAGTTGTATGTGAGGAAGAATGGTATTGTAAGCTGTGCTTTCAAAAGTCTAGAATTACTTTAGGAAAATGACCCTGTAGCGTCATCTTAAAAGGGGGTAGGGAAAAATCGGAACTTCATTTCCTATTAATAGGCAAATTTTTTCAAATAATTGACCTTTAAGAATGAAGTGTAGAAGATTTGGTATAATTCAGAAGACGTGGGAGAAAGAACACTAGTGAACTTCATGTATGTCCATATTTCTTTAATAGTGGTCGGCACTTACCATGCTTCCCAGGACCAGCCCCATCAAGTGCCTGGCAACCACCAGCAGGCCCCCCAGCAGAACTCTGGGTTTCCACGTAGCAGTCAGCCTTACTACAACAGTCGTGGAGTGTCTCGAGGAGGATCTCGTGGTGCCAGAGGCTTAATGAATGGATACAGGGGCCCTGCCAATGGATTTAGAGGTAAACAAATAAAGCAACTTCTGATTACTTTTTGCAGTTTCAAGTCTTTCCTCATTTGTAAAATAAGGGATTTGTCTCATGATTTTTAGGAAAGAATTGCCTGTCTGTATTAGTCCCTTAATGTGTAATTTAAACATTTGAAGTGTGTGTTGTATGTGCATGGCTTTAAAGTTCAGATCCTCCTGCCTCTGACTTTTGAGTGCTGGGATTAAAGGCATGTACCATCATCATGTCTGGTTTATTTTGACAGTTTTTTTTTTTTTTTGCATTTTATTTATTTGGTTTTTCGACACAGGGTTTCTGTGTAGCTTCGGGGCATATTCTGGAACTAGCTCTGTAGACCAGGCTGGCTTCGAACTCAAGAGATCCACCTGCCTCTGGCTCCCAGGTGCTGGGATTAAAGGCGTGTGCCACCACTGCCCAGTTAACAGTTTTTAAAATGATAAAATTAGTTGTTAACATAGGTTTGTTTATAGTTTAGTCTGAGTTAGCAGTTGTTTAGGGTGTGTGTGTGTGTTCATTCCTAGGTAGACAGAAAGTACCATCTTAGATATTGATTAAACAGATTGGATCAAGAGAGAATTCAAGATTAGTTTAAATAAGTAGTGTGGCTTATTTTTTATTACCCTTCCTTTTAAGAAAGCAGAGTCCTTGTAAGGAAAAGTAAATTGTTTCCTTGTCCTAAATTTTAGGAGGATATGATGGTTACCGCCCTTCGTTCTCGAACACTCCAAACAGTGGTTACACACAATCTCAGTTCAGTGCTCCCCGGGACTACTCTGGCTACCAGCGGGTATGTAAACATAGGGTGGATCTCAGTAACTAAGTGATCATGGGTCAATTTTGGGGTGTCCAACATACTTTTCTATAAAAATAATGGCTTTGGCTTTTTTGTTTTGTTTTACAAACATTCATCTATAACCACTTCATGTAGTTTTTTAAAAGTGGTTTCAAAACAATATATAAAAATGTTAAGCTTAATGTAAGCATAGTAAGAATAGAAAAACTTAGTTGTAATACATTGATGTCTAGGAGTTATGTATTCTGCTAGTGTTAGGCTGTAAGAGTAAATTTAGGCATGTAAAATTACTTTTCCTTTTCAGTACTAACTAACCTGTCTTTTAGGATGGATATCAGCAGAATTTCAAGCGAGGCTCTGGGCAGAGTGGACCACGGGGAGCCCCACGAGGTAATATTTTGTGGTGGTGATCCTAGCTCTTATGTGGAGCTTCTGTTCTGGCCTTGGAAGAACTGTTCATAGTCTGCATGTAGGTTATATGTTAGGAGTGCATTTATCTTTTCCAGACGTGTTGCTAAAGATTAAATGAAATGCTCTGTTTCTAAAATTTAATTTTGAATCCAAATTTTAATTTTTGAGTGACTTTCCCTGTTATTGTCTTGAAAATCAGAACATTTTCTCTGCCTCAGAAAAGTGTTTTCCAACTGGAAATTTATTTTTCAGGTCTTAAAACCTGCTAAATGTTTTTAGGAAGTACTTACTGAAACTTTTTGTAAGACATTTTTGGAACGAGATTGAACATTTATATAAATTTATTACCCTCTTTGATTTTTGAAACATGCATATTATATTTTAGGCCCAGAAACCCTTTAATGGCCAGATAAGCCACAGGTATATCTAGAGAACCATTTAGAAGTGACAGACTAATTGTAATTTGATTACTTTTAGGATCAATGTTAGTGTTCTAACTATCAAATGTATTTGTAATGTTTAAATAGAATTCCCGAATTCTTAGCAACTTAATTACTTTGGAGTTAAACATTAGAAGTTTATTTTGTTTCATTTGTCTTTCAAGTAATGGAAATAATTTCTCACATGGGCAGGAAGTTAATCTGTCGAACAATTAATTACAGACAGCATTTCATGTAATCTGAAGTTCTAAATGGTTCTCTGGTTAAAGGAGGTTAAAGAATTAGGTTTCTAACAGTTATTGGCTGGCCATGACATGTATAAAATGTATATTAAGGAAGAATTATAAAGTACTTTAATTTGAATGCTAGTGGCATTTGACCATTGAGGAAGTGCTTTTCAAAAAGTTAACAGGTCATCTGGGAAATACTGACTTGAAGTATCAAAGGTATTTGCATGTGAATGTGGGTTATGTTCTTCTATCCCACCTTGTAGCATATTCTATGAAAGTTGATTTAACTGATAAAATATCTGTTTTAACAGCATGTAAAAAGTTACTTTACCTGTTACAAGTCAATATACAATTTTGAATGTTATGTAGTTTTTTTTTATCAGTTTAGGTAAAAAGGTCTGTTTTCATTCTGGTGCTTTTATTAATTTTGATAGTATGATGTTCCTTACTATTGAAATGTAAGCTAGCGTGTACATTAGAATGGAAGCTCCACGAGAGCAGGTACTTGTCTGTCTTTACTGCTGTATCTATTCCCAACGCCTCATGACAGTGCCTGGCACATAGTAGGCACTCAATAAATACTTGTTGAATGAATGAGTACTGGTGGAATACTCCATTAGCTCTACTCTTCTTTTAGAGAACATGAGCAAATTTGCGAATGACAACTCCCAGGACAGGTGAAACTTGAACGCTGAAGAATTGGCCTCTTAAGCCTAATAATGTGCTGACAAGCTGCCCACATGCTTCTTGACTTCAGATGAAAGTCTGCTTGAAGGCAAAACAAATAAGACTTGAAAGAAAAATCAAATGCCATTTTTGTCTTCTAGGTCGTGGAGGGCCCCCAAGACCCAACAGAGGGATGCCGCAAATGAACACTCAGCAAGTGAATTAATGTGATTCACAGGATTATGTTTAATCGCCAAAAACACACTGGCCAGTGTACCATAATATGTTACCAGAAGAGTTATTATCTATTTGTTCTCCCTTTCAGGAAGCTGATTGTAAAGGGACTGTTCATCCCATAAAGACAGGACTACAATTGTCAGCTTTATATTACCTGGATATGGAAGGAAACAATTTTTACTCTGCATGTTCTGTCCTAAGCATCATCTCGAGCCTTGCACACAATACTCAGATTTCTCACCCTTGCTTAGGAGTAAAACATTATATTCTTACGGGGTGATATTATCTCCAGTTATTTGAAGTGGCTTGGGGGGTAAAAAGCAAGTTTGACTTTTTGATATTGGTTAAAATCTACAATAAGCCCTAGCATCAGTCAATGGTGATCAACAAAGTTAAAGCATTTTCCTTGAAAGGAAGATGAAAGGAGTGGAGTGTGGCAAAGCAACTACATTTTACAGCTTGTCCCGTTAAATTGGAGCACCGACTGATTAGAAGCATACCAAAGTATGCTTGGGTCCTTAATCACACAAGTGAGGCTGTTTACCAGTCTTGTTGCAGCACTAGTCATCTGGCCAAATGACTGATTAAAAAACACATATAAATTACTTTTCAGTAGTGGATATGGTATAAGACCAAGCCAAAATGCAAATTAGGCTTAGAGTGGCTCTTCTGGAAAAATATGCAACAAATACGGGGTATGATCTGGATGAGTTGCTTCTGTACTCAATGTGAACTGTTTAGATACCTTTTGAACACTTAGTTTCTCGGAAACAGTGACTTACATGAGGATTGGTACTGCTTGTCATTCCTCATGATAATGTGCATTGTCATCACTAATCCTTGGATCTTGCTGTATTGTTACCTAAATTGTTTATAGGTACTGATGAAAATCTCTGATGGATGGATAATCATAACACTTACGGTCACATGTTTTTCTCCTGCAGCCTGAAAGTTCTTAAAAGAAAAAGATCAAATGCCTGCTGCTACCACCCTTTTAAAATTGCTATCTTTTGAAAAGCACCAGTATGTGTTTTAGATCAATTTCCCAATTTTAGGGAAATGACAAGACAGTAGTTGCAGTTCTGATGGTATAAGCAAAACAAATAAAACATGTTTCTAAGAAAGGTTGTATCTTGAAACACTGGTGTTCAACAGCTAGCAGCTGAAGTAGTCATTCACCCCAAGCGTTGTTAGTGTCACAGACATTGTGCTTATATCTAGCAGCTGCTGAAAGAGTTTCACTTTTGTCTAATTTAACCCTAATTGAATTCTCCTTTTCTTGTGGAGACATTTATGTTCAAAGTGTTGGTTCTTTGCCTTAGATGCATAGGGAGAGTATACAGTTGGATGGAGATGGACGTTTAGCAGTGTTTAACAGCCATATGTTCTGTGTTGGATTTTGTGGTAGCAGTTTGAACACTAGTTCTGTGTGCCTGTGAACTTAATGCTGCTTGTTGTCCCACTCCATTTTACTTTGTGGAGAATTCATTCCTTTTGTTAAGCAAAGGCTACTAAGTTAATGTTACTTTCTGTACAGAAATTAAAATGTACTTTTAGCCTTTAGCAAACATTTTTTTCCCAAGCAGACAATTAGCTACTCAAAAACAAAACAAAATTATTCTCACACATTCATCATTAGACAACTGGAATTTTTGCTGGTTTTGTTGCCTACTAAAAATGGTTAGGCTGTTGAACATTCCACATTCAAAAGTTTTGTAGGGTAGTGGATAATGGGGAAGCTTCAATGTTTATTTTAAAATAAATAAAATAAAAAATAAGCTCTCGACTTTTCTCCTGTGTGGTTGTGGTACATCATATTGGAAGGGTATCAGTTTACTTTCGCCAAGAGTATTTTGTCAGCACCTCCCCTTGTGTGCTTTAAATGACATCTGCCTGGGATGTACCACAACCATATTTTAGTGGGATGCATAAAATATTCATGGACTGTTTAATAATCTCTAGATGATGGGCTTTTGAAGTACTATAGAGAACTAAATTTGATCTGTGTAGAAAATAATTTCATGATATTTAGAAAGCAAAATCAAAGTAAAATAAGTTCTTGAGTATTGAATTTTAGTTCTGATGTGAATGTGGAGAATGTTCTGTTTCAGACTTCTACACATAGTGTAGAGCAGAATATGTACAATGTAGTTTGGTGACCTCTAATTTTTAAGAGTTGCTTAATCCTTTCAAGACACCATCTAATTAGGTGTTATTCTGCCATTACATGTTTAATGTGTACAACTTTTTTTTAATGTCTGATTTCGGACTTTTTTTTTTTTTAAGGAATGCCTCACTAGACAGAACTACTACAGTAGTTCCCTTAAGACCTGAGTTTTGATACTCAGTATCTGTGTAATATGCAAATACTTGTCTAGATGCAGAAGACCTTTGTTTGGTCAAATGTGTATTTTAGCAGAGTACAGGGAAATGATTGTCACACATGTCTCAGTGTAGTAAGAAAAGATCTTGTACTGTACATGCACAATTACCAATATGTATATATGCTACATGTATGAAAAGGCCCCCCCCCNAAAAAAAGCCCACCCAATTAACTCTTAAGGTAGCGTGTCATTGGTTACTTTTTGGTTAGGGCTATTTTATTAGCAGGCCCTAAATATTCCTCAAAGAAGTTTTTCTTCTTTTGATCATTGTTTCTTGACATTAAAATACATAACCTTACAATGATTGTAGTAAATTAACTTCTATAGTTGTTTGTCTTCATATATATGTACATACACTTATGCACTCATACAATGCTATTGTATAGAGACGTCAAGGAGACATGAGAATGTGTGCTTATTCTCAGGTTCATTCACTAAGGTGCTTAGCTGACAACCAATTTTTAAGTGCAGAATATAGTTGAGCAGCTTCTTATGTGTGCCAGGCAATTTGTTGTTTGCTATATTTTTGATGGTACATTTGATTAAGGGAAATGACTGAATTCATACCCTTTCATCCTTAAGCTTCTGAATTTGTATTCCACTTGAGTTACTCTTAGTTTTATTGAATATTAGTTATACTTCAATCAGTACTGCCTTGAGCTTGTCACCTTTATGGAGTTCATGGGATAGAACTCTAGAAAAACTGAATCAGACTTTTTCATTACTATTTTGAATTTATAAACATCCTGGAAAGACTAGGGAATGTTTAAATTTTCATTGGATTAAATTGTTTGAAAACTTAATTGATTATAGTCCTTGAGCAAAGCCTGTGAGTTAACATACATCTTAAGGAAAACTCCCTAAATACTCCTTAGAAGACAAGATTCTGGGTCTGGTCTTTAAAAAACTAGACTACTGTATGCTTTCAGTCTTGGTCCTAGTACTATATACATTGCTGAGCTGTTCTGATGCTTACCCAGTTTCCTACAGCTGCCTTGTTCCTTCACTATTGACATTGAAGCAGTTTCTCAGATGCACTTATAGTCAGACTTTGGTATATTTATTTGTAAGTATTTCCTGTAAGTGGTCAGTATTAACCATTCAGTGGTGACAAAAATAACAGGACACTGGTGGAGTGGGCCAAATGTGTGGTAAGTGGCATGATGCAGCTGTGGTTAATAAATCTAAAGTGGTCTAGTCCATATGATCAAGAGAGACCTCATTTAAAGAAATGACTGAACTAAGATTTATGGATGAAGAATGGTAAACTAGACTAGAAAAGCAAGGAGGCCCACGCTTCAGTTAACTGCTGTTTGGTTTAAGTGTTAGCAAGATTTGGCTGGTGAAACTCCTATGGGCAGTTTTTCTTCCATGTTTGGTTTTTGTCTCTTAACATGTGAAAGGTATTGAAGATTTTACAATGGCGTGTGTATTGTTTGGGGGTCGGGATAGTGAGCCATCCAATAAAACTTCCATTTAAAAGACCCTCACTGCAGTGTTGAGAACAAAAGTTTATGGGTCAATGGAATGTAGAAGGTACATTTTGGTTTTAGCAGCAGAAATTGAGGTGTAAAAGGGCAGTGGTGAAAGGATATCAGGTTCCCTTTTACTGAGGAGTATCCTTGGTAAATGGGCTTCATCTCTGGTTATACTTAACAAAGGTGACTTAATCCAGTTCCACTGTTTTTATATCATCAGTTCTTTTTAGTTACTTTGTCTAGAAACACCTAAGTTCCTAGCCCCTCAAATTCAAAGCTCATACAAAAGTGCTTGATACGCAGGCCAGCGAGTTGGCTCAGCCGGTAAGGTTACCTTTGGCCAAACCTGACCAGAGTTTTGAGTTCTGGAACCCACGTGGTCAAAGGGAGAATCGTCTTCCAAAAATCATCCTCTAACCTCAGGTGTGTATTGCCATGCTCATACTCAAATCATCTCAATAAACAACTTAATAAGGTTTTTGGTTGTTTTAGATATTCCTATCTTGCTGAGTACTCTGCCAACTGCTATTAGTCTAAGCACTTGATGGGGGAGGGTGCAGTCCTCACGTAAAATCACATGGTTCCATAGCTTTGACAGCTCAGCCACCAAGCACGTGTCCACTTCCTGTTCCCTGCCTCTTTATATTGTAGACCAGAAATAGACATTTTATGGCAGTCTCCCGTTTGTGCTGTTTTTGCAGTCGTTAGGAGGTAAGCACATTTTTGTTCCCAAAGTTCTAGTGGATCCAGTCCACTTCTGCGGCATTAAACATTTACCAACTTGCTCACTTTTTAAGTCAAACATTTAAGGGTCATTTCAAAATTTTGGGTATTAGTGTGTGTCAACAGTACTCTGCCCACTTTATATGGTTCGGGTAGTTTTATTTTCTCAAACTCTTTAGTACTTAAGTATTAAAGCTAGTTAGGATCATTTGGTACCTATTAACAGAATACTTGTCACGGTAGTTTTGTTAAGTGAGTCAACGTATAAGTAGATATAAATCTGGAGAAGGAATTTAGTTTTGTACATTATGGAGCTTACGGTGTCAAAGTGTGGGGTATATAGAGTTAACGTGTCCTGTGCCCCCAAAAAGAAATACTAAAGGATTTTTGTGGAGGTGGAAGGACGAGCTTTCTGCAGAACTGCAGGAAAGAATTGAATAGAGCCCCGATTGAATTTTCAGAACATTTGGCACGATACGGGTCTGAGAAGAAACTAACATACAGCGGCCAAGGTCATGGGTACGGTTTACATACCCAGACTGCTTCTGGTTGGAGGGTCGAGTGAGATGGATAAAGTAGCTCCTGGCCTTCATGTTCTATTAAAAGTGGGGGGTCGAACAGCTGTTGTCTCGTGCACCCAGGGCTACAGCGGCGTTCTTTAACACGTGCACCAGATGAGTTCAGACACCAGTGGCTAAAGCCAGCTGCAGACCGCACAGATATATAAACAATTATTTCGGTCGGCCAGAACTAGGTCCTGGGGTCAGCGGCTAATCACATGCAGCATGGTTGCAATGGCGACCGGAAGCTAGTGCGCAGCCGCAGTAGATACCGACATTATAGCTCTTACGTTAAATACGCGTCATCACCAAGTGCCGAAGCAAGGTAAGGTCCCATCGCACCAGCGGTCCATCCCTGCCCACTGTTGAGCTTTTCCACACGTGCTGTCGGCTTCTCCGCAAGCGCGCAGGTCTCCCGAGCGGCTCGGTGACCTCACGTACTTCGGTTGTGCGGCTGGCTGGGTTCGGGCGGACTCTGGACGCAGGTACTCTGAGGAAAGGCTGCGTCGGTGTTCTTTCCGGGCCCACGGGGCTGGCTCGAGGACGAAAGGCCCTGTCTGGGCTGAAGCCGGCATCTTCGGGCTGCCTCTCTTCTGAACACTCAGAAGACAGATTCTCCCGGTCTCGGATACGCAAACACCCTCGGGGCAAGGTTTTTGAGCACTTCCAGGGGTGCGTGACTCTTTCCCACACTCAGGGATCTCTCTAACGGGGGTAGTGCAGAGTGAGTGAGTGGGTGTCAAAACCGCTTTCCGAGTAACGTACTCAGTTACTGGTAAGAATGGTAGGTTTTGAACTAAGGCGGATTAATTCCGAATCTTCTGCTCCTAAGTATTGCAGCATATCCGTTCGTTTATACTCTATCCCGTGGAGTTTCATTCAGGACGCCTGACAATGCACCTCGCCGCGCCTGGCACAGGGTGCTTGCTGTGTGCACAGGAATGGATACAGCGGCGGTTCATCTGGCTCAGTGGTTCTCAACCATAAAATTCTTTTCATTGCCACTTCATAACTGTAATTTTGCTACTGTTAGGAATCGTAATGTAAATATCACATGTTTCCGATGCGCTTACCGTGAAGGGGTCGCGACCCAGGTTGAGAACCGCTGATCAAGCTGGTCATGGTGGCCCAAACCTTTAATCTCAGCACTTGAGAGGCAGAGGTAGGAGAATCTCTAAGTTCGAGGCCAGCATACCTGGTCTACAGAGTGAGTTCCAGGACAACTCCGGCTACACAATGAAACCCTGTCTCAAAAAGCCAAGCAATCAACAGAACAGAACAAGAAGAAAAAGAAGAGAGAGAAAGAAAACAATTTATCTTGTTTTCTTTCTATCGAGCAGTACCTTCCTCATCTATTAGACTTTCTTAGCAATAGTAGCCTTAGATCATTATCAGATACCTTACTCTAGCTATTACTTTTACATTTAATTTTGTCTGTGTACTTCTACCTCATATCTTTTTTAGATTACTCTTAGAGTTAAATTTTATAGTCAAAGGCCTTACCTGATAATGGTAAACTCCTGATAAAGAGCTCACCTACTAAAACAAAATTTAGTACTTTAAAAATTAGGTACCCATTCATTTTTATGGGTCTTTACGAGTCTGGCAACATAGAACTTACAAGCTGAACTGATCCGCAAAGGAAGGGGCTCAGGTGGGGTTGGGTGGACAGAGTGTGGAGCCCTACTGCTGTGGGCTACTTGGTTTCTTTGTACTGCTTTGTCCCTTTAAACAGGAGCCATCTATTGTGGCAATGGTTTATAGTAAGGCTTGCTAAAGCCGGTGTTCGGGGACAGAGATTGTGTTTAGAATGCTGCTGGTGCTGGAGCTTTAGACTCATAGCCTTGCACTCTGATACTTGGGATTGTTGCTGATTTACTTTGGTGTATCCTAGGTAATCAGATAGGTTTTGCTGATTTTTTTTTTTTGAGGATACTAGAGAAATTGAATCTAGGGCTTCCCCCAGCTAGGCAAATTCTGTACCACTATACACTCATGGCCCATATTTGTATGTATAGAAGTATCTGTTTTATAAGTGACATGTGGATTTTAATTTTTATTGTTTTAATTGTGTGTGTGTTTTGTGTTGTGTTGCATGCTGCATGCCATAGAGTGCATGTGGAGGTCAGAGAACAACTTTTAGGAGTTGGTTCTCTTCCCTTTTTTCACATTGGGGGATGTATTTTGAGATGGTTTCTCTGTGTAGCCCTGGCTGTCCTGAAACTCACTCTGTAGATCATTCTGGCCTCGAACTCACAGAGATCCACTTGCCTCTGCCTCCCAAGTGCTGGGCTTAAAGGTGTTCTTCACCACCACCCTGCGGTTCTTTCCTTTTACCTTGTGGGTTTTGGGAATCATATTCAAGCACCTTTCTTTGAGCCATTTTACCACACGTGAATTTTTTTTAATACATCCCAACCAAAGTTTCCCCTCCCTCCCCTCTTTCCAGTTCCTTCCTCCCAATCCCATCCCTTCCCCTCCACTCTTTTCTTCAGATACAGATGGGCAGCCAGTGGATATCAGCCAGCCATGGTTTGTCAAATTGTAGCGAGACTAGGCATCTCTTCTTCTATTAAGGCTGGATGGTGCAATCCGGTGGGAAGAATAGGTTGCAAAAGCAGGCAGCAGAGTCAGAGATGGCCTCTGCTCCCACTGTTAGGAGTCCCCCCAAGAAGACCAAGCTGCACAGCTGTAACATGTGCAGAGGGCCTGGGCCATTCCTGTGCAGGCTTCCTGGTTCTCAGTTCCGTCTCTGAGCCCTTGGGAGCCCAGGTTTGTTGGTTCTGTGGGTTACTTGTGATGTCCTTGACACCACTGGGTCCTGCAATCCTACCTCTCCCTCTTCCACAGGATTCTCTGAGCTCTGCCTGAGATCTGACTGTAGGTCTCTGCATCTTTTTGCGTCAGCTGCTGGGTGAATTCTCTCTGATGACTGGCTAGGCACCAATCAGTTCTGACTGGTCCACACATATGAATGTTACAGAAATCAAATCATAAAAGACAAAACATCAAAATAAAAACCACTATTTGGAAAATGTATCACATTAAATTTTGGGTTTTTTTGGCCCCCTACCCCCTTGTGCTATGTGTATGTGTATCAGAATGGTATTCGTAGTGCTGAAAATGCTGCTCAGATGGTAGAATGCTTACTTGCCTAGCATGTCTGAGGTCTCAGGTTTGATTTCCAGCATAGCAGAAACTCTTGTGTGGTGTGTCGTGATGTACACCTGTACTTTGAGCAGTTTTCTGTAATCCTAGTACTTGGAAAGTGGAGGCAGGAGGATTGGAAGGTTAGGGTCATCTTGGGCTATATAGTGAGTTTAAGGTCAGCCTGAGATACATCATACAGTTAAAGACAAAACCCAGTAGAATAAAATAGTATATCATACTTAACTTGCTACTCTTTTGAGTCTATAGAGATGCCCTTTATACCTTAATCATTATTTATTTATTTGGTTTTGTTTTTTTCATTACAGGGTTTCTCTGTGTCGCTTTGGAGTCTGTCCGAAAACTCACTGTGTAGACCAGGTTAGCCTCAACCTCACAGAGATCTGCCTACCTCTGCCTCCCTAGTGCTGGGATTAAAGAGTTGCACCACCATCGCCCTAGCTTTTATTTATTTTTAACACATGTCCTGACTCTCTTCTCTCTCTTTCTTTCTTTGTTTTGAGACAGGGTCTCTCTGTGTATCCCTGGCTATTGTTAAACTCACTATGTAAACAAGGCTGACCTCCAGCTTACAGAGCCTGCTTCTGCCTCCCCCAGTATTTCTTCAAATTCCTTGGTGATATAAAATACACTTCCCTGCTGACTTCCTGTGCTTAAGAACACTTGTCTCTTATGCTTTAATTTCCTGATTATAAAACTGAGACCTGTGGAGCTGTTTGAACATTAAGATTGTAATTAAGATTGCAAATGTGCCTGGCACAACCCCCACAGAAGGCAGCTAGCTGGTGCAACTTACTCGGATGTGCTATTTAGTTCATATGCATCTCCCTTCTTTCTGTTTTAGTGACAGTCTTTCACCATGCACCGGAAAAAGGTGGACAACCGAATTCGGATTCTCATTGAGAATGGCGTAGCTGAGCGCCAGAGATCTCTTTTTGTTGTAGTTGGGGATCGAGGAAAAGATCAGGTAAGACCTGGTAAATGCTTTGTGTTCTGGTTACCTAGTTGACTGGTAAAGTCCCTAGTGGGAACATTTGTTCAGTACCTGGAAATGGTAAATTTTTTATATTTAGATTTATGACTGGGTGAGCCAGTATCTTTAGAATGCAGAAATGATGGACTGACTGATCTCAAGGTTAAGCATGTGTGACCTGGCTTCTGGTTTCCATCTGGTTATTTCTTGCCTTGTGACCTTGGTGCTTTTCAAATGAGGTCTTGGGCCTGGTGGTCCCTATGGCGTCTTTGACACTGAGATTCTGTGATTTCTCTTTCTTGGCAGGTGGTTATTCTTCATCATATGTTGTCCAAAGCCACTGTGAAGGCTCGGCCCTCAGTCCTCTGGTGCTATAAGAAAGAGCTAGGGTTTAGCAGGTAAGTTTGACCTCTGGATGTCATTGCCACCTTTCAGTTTCTGCTCTTTAAACTCCAAGAGAAAAGCCCTTGAGAGTGTGTGAGGATTACCACTATTGTTCAGGCCAGTGTTTGCCCTAAAATAGCAGCACCCCCTTTCCTGTCTGCTTCTGCTTCAGATCATGATGACACTGCTCAGAGACATTCCTAGAGGTTTGATGCCTAAGGGAACAACGCTGCTCCCTTTCTCCTCTTCAGAGAGTCCTTAATAGGTTCACTGTTTATTATGCAGTTGGTTATTTTTAAACCACCATACCGTCTTACCACTGAACTCCATATCCAGACTCCTGGTGATAGGGCTGAAGAGATCATTCATTGGCAAGAGTACTTGCTGTGCAATCCTATGGACTGTAGTTCAGATCCCAGCAGCCACACAAGCAGGCTTCCTGCAGACGCCTTC
Source organism: Bramus lutescens (assembly GCA_001685075.1). NCBI lineage: Eukaryota > Metazoa > Chordata > Mammalia > Rodentia > Cricetidae > Bramus > Bramus lutescens. The sequence continues at coordinate 67,787 of LOEQ01002249.1, read as the reverse complement.
AGTTCCCAGCTCCAAAGAGCCCAGTGCTCTCTGAGCTCCATCCACGGACGCCTGTGTTCATGTATGTATTCACACAGGCACAGGTACAGATACACACAAATTAATGAGTCTTTCCAGAAGATGTGCAGGGGAGCTCCAAAGCAAACACACGTGGGTACCTTGGGACTACTTGGAAATAGCACAGTTCAGGGCTTAAGGGGTTAAGTTTTCAGTTCTGTTTAGGGCTGAGTAATTTGGAGCCAGAGTGCATCTCTTTCTTGTCTTGATCATCTCTCATCACTAAGAATCTGTTCCGTGCTTCTTGGTGAACTAGTTCTGTGTATGTGTTTCTGTCTCCCTGGTAGAAATATATGTCTAAGGGCACTTGTATGGAAGTCAGGCTTTCTCCCAAAACTCTCGTGGAAAGATGCCCCAAACAGGGCATCTCATAGTAATATGGTTAGTCATGTGGGAGAAACCTGGCAGTTTTCCCATAACTCTGAAGGAGTTTGAGATGGAGTAGGCATTACACCTCTGAGGTACCTGCTTTTGTGGCTCCCCTGAGCTTCCTCAGTCCACCCCCTGAGGTCATCACTTTTCCTCCCTATCTACCTAGTACATGTGGTTGTCCTGATGGTCCTCATTTGGCTTCTTAGCCTCAGATATGCTCAGCTCTGTTCTCTCTCAGTTCCTAGCTCGCCGCTACTTCCCATACTGCAACAAGTCTCCCTGCTGGCTCC
>LOEQ01002249.1:43134-66800 GCA_001685075.1 Bramus lutescens | reverse complement strand
TCTGGAAGAGCAGCCAGTGCTCTTAACCTCTGAGCCATCTCTCCAGCCCCCTCTCCAGCTCTTCTTAATGAGATTTTCCTCTGGTCTGCAGTGTGGATTGATGACTTTTTTTCCTGTCTGGGCAATAAACTTATTTTGTAGATGTTTCCTCTCATCTTTCTAGTTTCTCCTTTACAATCACATTGTGTTTGTGAGTGCTGAGGGACAGCGAGAGAGGCGGATTTGGGGCCATGCAGTGCCATATCACACACGTGGAAGTCAGATGACACCCTGCAGGAGTTGGTTCTCCATCTACTGTGTAATCTCTTAAGCCCCTCCACGTGAGCAGCAGCTGCTCTTAAGCAGAAAGCGCTGAACCATCTTTCAGGCCCCCTCCAATGCATTTTTAAAAGATCGATAATAAAGCCAGCTGTGTATGTTAGAATTCTGTTTAAGGCATTTTAACTTTGCTCTTTTTCTCTCTTTCTCTTTTTTCCTTTTTTTTTTTTTTTGTTTTCTAACAGAGTTTCCCTGTGTAGTCCTGGTTGTCCTGGAACTTGCTCTATAGACCAGGCTGACCTTGAACTCACAGAGACCACCTGCTTCTGCCAGTGCTGGGAATAAGGGCTTCACCACTGCGTGACTGACTCTGTTGTTTTGTTTAGTAAATAAGAGATTGATGTGGAATCAGATAGCACTCAGTATTCTGTGCAGATTTTCTTTTCAGATTTAATTTATCTGCTTTCGCGTTTTATAATTGTTCTGTGGCCACTTGTCTTTGTGGTAGTGGCTTGTGTGTGTAATACCAGCACTCAGGAGGCTGGGGTGGGGAGGATTGCTGAGAATCCCAGTGGTACAGAGTTGAGACACTGTCTCAAACAGTGAAGGAGAGTGGGGAATCTATCCGTACCTCTTTTATCTCTTCCAGCCGACTCCCAGTCTTGATTTAACCAACACCTTGAAAGAAAGGGCTTAAGGAAGGAGTCAGAAGTAACTTTGTCCATGGGCCTTAGTTAGCCTGGGAGGTAATGGCCCACAAAGGAACACTCAGTTCTAGCTTTTAAGTTTGAAAACAGCTGGGTGGTGGTGGTGCACGCCTTTAATCCCAGTACCTGGGAGGCAGGGGCAGGCAGGATCTCTGAGTTCGAGGCCAGCCAGGTCTACAGAGCGAGTTCCAGTACAGCCAGGAGAAATCCTGTCTTGAAGGAAAAAGAAAAGTTTGAAAACAGTGATTGAGGTTTCCTTAGCTAGAGCAGAGGGAGTAGCTCAGTGGGGTTTGCCTTGCAAGCGTGAGGACTTGAATTTGATTCCACAGAACCACTTACAATATGAGAAAGCCAGGGTTAGTGGTATATACTTGTGGATAGCTGGTGCTGATGGCCAGCCTCGCTTACTAGATTGGTTCCAGGACAGTGAGAGAAGCTGTATAAAATTGTCAGCTAGAGAGCTGGTGGGGGTAGTGCACGCCTTTGATCCCAGCACTCTGGGAGGCAGAGGCAGCTGGATGGATCCCTCTAAATTCGAGGTCAACCTGGTCTACAAGAGCTAGTTCCAGGACAGGCTACAGTGAAAACCTGTCTCAAAAAACAAAACAAAAACAAAACAACTAGAGGCCACCACCATTCTGAAAGTCTTGGGTTTTATAAAGGACTAATGGGGGCTGGAGAGATGGGTCAGTGGTTGGAAAAACTAGTTGCTCTTGCAGAGGACCCATGTTTGATTCCCAGCACACACATGGCACTGCACATACACGGTGCACAAACATACAAGCAGGTAAAACACCCATACACATAAAATTCTTTTTAAAAATTGAATAAAGGACTAGTAGTTTTTCAGGGCTATCTAGATCCTGTCTCAATCCTTCGTTTTCTTAGTGAAACACTGCTTTTGAGACATGACCCATACTGTGGACAGAGAAGTGAGGGATTTGTCTAGGAACCATGAATGTTGTAACCTGCTAACCTCCCATCTTTCCCAGCTCTTTGGGAAGTAGCACAGTTAGTGGAAACATTGGTTTCGGACTTAAGGTAATGAGGTATCTAGGTTTGGTTTTAAGCTTTGGTTGTGGCCAAATAATTAGACTTCACTGCTCCTGTTACCCGTCTTTTACAGCAAATAGTGGAGTAGTTTACACATGTTCCAAAGTGTGTCTCATGTGCCTGTGTGTATGTGTGTGGGAGTTATGTATGTGTGGAGGTCAAAGGACAGCTTTGTTGATTTGGTTCTCTATCTTTGCCTGGGTTGTAGGATTGGACTCAGGTTGTCAGGCTTGCTTGGCAATCACCCACTGAGCTATCTTGCCAGCCTGCAAAGCCTTTCGTGCCCACACCATCCCAGAGCACCTCCACTGACCTTCCCCTGAATGTCCCACCAGCTCTGTGGGTCTGAGTCTCTCTTGCCTGTTCTAATTTCCTTTCTTGGGATGGTGGTATTACAGTCACCGGAAGAAGAGAATGCGGCAGCTGCAGAAGAAAATAAAGAATGGCACCTTGAACATAAAGCAGGACGACCCCTTTGAGCTCTTCGTAGCAGCCACAAACATTCGCTATTGCTACTACAATGAAACCCACAAGATCCTGGGTAATACTTTCGGCATGTGTGTCCTCCAGGTGGGTGGCTTCTTCCAGCCTGGCACTTCCGGGTGTGGGGGTGGTGTGGTGGCTTAGACTGCCTGATTCCCCACTGAGAATAGGGATACAGTAAGTAGGGAAAGTTCACAAGCAGATATCACTGTAGACTTGCCCACTTTTAAAAGGAAACTTGGTTACTTGCCCTCTATAAAATTTCTATAAGAATTTCTGCACCTGACTAGGGATAGCAGAAAGTAGAGTGCTGCACTGTCCTAGGTGGTTCCTAGGACCATGACTGATACTGAAGTTCTGGGCCAGTGGTGCACACCCTTGGATGCTGAGGCAGGAGAATTGTGACTTTAGACCAGGCTGGCCTTCACTGTGTGCTCTTGTTTCATAAAAGGAAACAGCAATCCAGCAATCTAGCCTGGTCACCCTAGGGGCCAGGTCTGTGCTGGAACTGAGACTCTAGCCTGGTCCCAGTTACAGCCCTGCACCTGCGCACCCCTACTACCTGCCCTGAGCCACAGACGGCCACTCCCCACCCCATTCATTCCCATTCTGGCCCTTCAGAGCCACACACTTCCCCTCAGCACAGTTGGTGAAGTTCTTCACTGGTATTAGTTTTCTCACCAGACAAACTCATCAAACGTGTTTCTTAGTTCAGGTGGTTGTTATACAGTGTTTGCCTTCATTTGATATCTGTGATATTCCCTTTACACCCCACCTATGACAGAATGTCTGTGCACAGCTCCATTCACTTATTCACATATGTACTATGATCATGTTTATGTAAATTTGAAAACAGCTCACAAAATGTAAGGTAAAAATGAGAATGGGAAGTCAAAATCGGAGTTCTTAGGTTCCCCCCCCCCATCACTAGTGAGTCGTCTCCAGCAAGGTTGGCTTCCAGCCCACTTGGGGTGCCTCAGTGGTTGTTTGATTTTTGTTTGTTTGTTTTTGTTTTTTTTAGTCTCTGTTCTGCACCATTATCAGGCACTGGAATACACTGGGCAGTAGCACCCCCATGTGGTGTAGTTCAGTTTTGTCAGTTTGTCTACAAATTGTCCAGAAAAAGAAAGATGCTTCTGAAATTGAATGTCAATCAGTGAGATTTGGAAGACTTGCTTCCAAATAGTTCATTAGATTAAATTACCCAATTCTCCTGTACTCCAGGAATGGGCTGTCTCCTGTGGTACCCTTTGTTTGCTGGTAGGAAGGTGTGAGAGGTGAGGTTTTGGGCTTGTGCCCTGAAGCCCTCATTGCTGTACCACCGCCCCCTTCTAAGGTCTCTGATTCCTCCTAGGATTTTGAAGCATTAACCCCAAACTTACTGGCCAGAACTGTGGAGACAGTAGAAGGCGGTGGACTGGTGGTCATCCTCTTGCGGACCATGAACTCGCTGAAGCAGCTCTACACAATGACCATGGTAAGAGTGCTTCCTGACTAACAGTGCTCTGCTTGGGCTGTCGTGTGGGCCCCTCCAGTGGGTGCTCTGCTCAGCAGCCTGTCAGCTCCATCCCCACAATGCAGGTGGGACTTCTGCTCATCAGTGGGTGCTGAGTTTCTGAATGTCACGTGTGTTTTTAGGTAGGTGCAGTGCAGCTTTTGGTTGTTTTTGTTTTGTGATACAAGATCTCACTTTACAGCCATGACTGGTCTTGAACCCTTGATCCTCCTGCCTCAACCCTGAGTGCTGGACTTGTAGGGGTGTACTACCGTGGGCCTGGGCCCAAGTTTGTGTCTCATACAGAGGGATGTGTGTAGATTTCCTCACTGGCACTCATCTTTTGAGGGGAAGCAAAGTAATAGTTACTGTTCTACTTCTGTCTGGCAAGAGTTTAAACTGTGGGGGAGCTAGTGTGCCTCCTAAACAAGGCAGCGAGGAGGTGGGGCTGTCTTGCCAGGTCATTGTCCTAAGAACCAAGTTTAAAGTTATCCCTGGGATCCAGGGCTCAGGAATGGTGCTGCAATCGGCTCTGGCATCCAGTGAGCTGTTTTTCTGCTAAGATGGGCTTTCTTCAACCTGTAGGCTGTGTCTACCACTCCCACACCCACCGACACTTGCCACTAAAGGCCCCCTGATACCTTCAGACATGTTTGGCACTTCTACCCCAGGGTCTTTGTGCTGAATATTCCTTCTACAATGTGCTTCCCTTGAATACCTGCATGAGAATGACCTTCAACTCCATCTTCTTTCCTTCTCCAAGTGATGGATTACAGGTGTGGGCCACTGTGACAGTCACCTAGCCTTTTTAGAGTGGGCATCTGTCACTCCTTTATCTGCATCGCTGTCTCAGTCACTGCTTTATTGCTCTGAGGAGACGCCATGACCAAGGCAATCTTAGAAAAGAATTTAATTGGGGGGCTTGCTCACAGTTTCAGAGTTTAGTCTATTATGGTGGAGAGCATGCTAGCCTGGCTGCTGCTGGTACTGAAGAAGTAGCTGGGAGCTTACGTCTTGATCCGAGGGCAGTGGGGGGTAGGGGCTGGCCCTGGCTTTTGAAACCTCAAAGCCCACCCTAGTGACATGGTTCCTTCAACAAGACCACACCCTGAATTCTTCTCAAGTAGTGTCACTGCCTGATGACTGATATCCTGGTCAGGGCTATTGTTGCTGTGATGAAATGCCATGACCAAAAGCAAGTCAGGGAGGAAAGTGTTTATTTGGTTTATACTTCCATGTCACTGTTCATTGAAGGAAGTCAGGTCAGGAACTCAAACTAGGGTAGGAACCTGGAGGCAGGAGCTGATGAAGAGGCCATGGAGGATGCTGCTTACTGGCTTGCTCCATATGGCTTGTTCAGCTTGTTTTCTTATAGAACCCAGAACCCCCATCCTAGGGGTGGCCTCGCCTACAATGGGCTGAGCCCTCCCACACGTGCCCCACAGGCTTGCCTGCAGCCCCATGTTATTGAGGCAGTTTTTCAACTGAGGCTTCCACCACTCTGAATACTCTAGCTTGTGTCAAGTTGACACAATTAGCCGGATTAACTAAACATTTAAATATATTAGCTTATGGGGGCCATTCTTACTCAAATCATTACAGTTGTGTTTCTTCAGAGCACTTGACAGCTCCCAAACATTGTATTGTCTGTCCTCTGCAGGTGGACTTGGGGAGAGCAGACTTAGCTGTGTTCACCTGGCATGCATGAAGCACTCATTAGATACTTGTGAGTGAATGAATAGATGACTTTGTGCCCACATTAGTTTACTTACTCATTCTGTCTCTTGTGCTTGCTCCCTGCTCATCCATTCTTCTTCTCGTTTCTGAAAGCCCTTCCCTGACTACCTTAAGTGGGTGTTCTCATTCGCTGTCAACGCACTGTGTTTCATTTGTTATACTTATTTGTCTTTAGCTGTTGGATCATACCCTACATGTGAACAGAATTCTTGTTAGTTTACAGTGCACATGCAGTGTATCTGGCACTAGTTGGCATGTACATTTAGCTGTGTTGTGCTGGAGGAACCGTGGAAAGCATCAGTGGTAGGTGAGGGGAAGTGCATGGGATAGCGACCTTGCACATGGTGTCTGATGCAGCACAGCAGAGAGGGGCCATCTTAGTCCTCACAGGTTGCTGACGTTGCCGAGGGTAGCATTTCATGTTGCTTTTAGAAGATTTTGTCAATGGATGTTGTCTCGCTTTTTTCTTAGGATGTGCATTCCAGGTACAGGACGGAGGCCCATCAGGATGTGGTGGGAAGATTTAATGAGAGGTAGGTCTGCAGATCAGTTCCTACAGTTGCTGGGAATCAGAATGGAAGAAATGTTTCTATCTTGGACCCAACAAATTTGCTCTTGTATCAGAGGGCTTTCGAAACCAAGTGAGGCTTGTTTTGTTTTGCGACAGGTTTCTACTACGTCACTTTGGCTAGCCTCAAACTTAAGACTCACGTGCCTCGGCTTCCCAAGTGTTCTTCCAGTTAGCAGTGAGATCCTGATAGCAGCTGTACTTGTAAAATCAACTGGATGAAGAGAAAGGGCTGAGCCAGCAAACTGCACTGAAATCTTGCTGCTGATCTGACCAGCTTTGGCTCTTAGCTTATTGTTCTGCCCAAGGGGTGGTTTATCTGGAGCAGTGGTTCTCAGCCTTCCTAATACTGCAGCCTTTTAGTACTGTTCTTCATGTTGTGGGAAATCCAACTATAAAATTATTTCTGTTACTACATAGCTGTAATTTTGCAATTGTTATAAATTGTAATGTAAATATCTGATATTTACAGTGGTCTTAGATGACTGTGAAAGGGTCCTTAGAGCCCCAAAGGGGTCATGACCCTGGTTGAGAGCTGCTGCTTTGGATTACTTTCCCAGAAGGCATCTCAGAGAGCACTAATTTTTGGGGTTTTTGGGGGGGTAGTTTGAGACAGGGTTTCTCTGTGTAGCCTTGGCTGTCTGGAACTTGCTCTATAGACCAGGCTGTCCTTGAACTCACAGAGATCTGCCTGCCTCTGCTGGGATTAAAGGCATGCACCACCACTGCCCAGCTAGAGCACTAGTCTTTTAAAAGGGACCTTGTGGTAAGAGGGTTTTCTGTCCAGTTAAGTCTGGGAACTGTTGATAGTTTTATGAGTTTGTTGGAGCCCCTGAAATGTTTTGCAGCAGCTAGAACAGTAACTCTCAACCCCACAGGAGTCACATAAGATATCTATGTTATGATTCCTAATGTCATCAGAATTACAGTAGGAAGTAGCAATGAAATCATTTTATGGTTGGGGCTCACCACAATATGAGAAGTTGTATTAAAAGGTTGCAGCATTAGGAAGACTGAGAACCATTGAGTTAGAAAGTGTTTAACCAATTATTTTCCCCTGGAGCCTCCTTTTTAAAGAACCTAAATAGCCAGTGAAACACTCTAAGCCACTGGTTCTCAACCTGTGGGTCATGATCCCTTGGGTGGGGATAGAATGACCCTTTCACAGGGTTGCCTAGGACCATCGGAAAACACAGATATTTACATTATCATTCATAACAGTAGTAAAATCAGTTATGAAGTAGCAAGGGAAATAATGTTATGATTGGGGTCAGCAAAACATGAAGAACTCTAGTAAAGGGTCACAGCATTAGGAAGGCTGAGAACTGCTGCTTTAAGCTTTGGTCTATATCAGTAGTTTTTTATTGGGGGTGACTTTGCCCTCTAGGTACATTTGACAATATCAGGAGACGTTTGACTCTGGGGAGGGTGGGGTAGAGGTGCTATTGGCACTGAGTGCACAGAACTAGGGTTGGTGCTGAAACCCCAGTGGACCAAACAGTTGCTGTGAAAAAGAACCATCAGCTCAGTTCTGCTGAGGCTAAGAAACCCTCCAGGCCTCGACAAGCTCAGGGGTCGTTCCGACTTCAGCTGAATATGGTGCAGGCAGGAGAGGAACAACTGCATGCTAGTGACTAGTGTAGATGTCTGTGAATGTAGAGATAAGTCTGTGTGTGTGTGTGTGTGTGTGTGTGTGTGTGCATGTTTTTGTGCGTGCAGGTGCCCACAGTACCAGGAGGTAATGAGCTCCGGAAGTTGGTGTTACAGAGATGGTTGTGAGCAACCCAACAAAGGTTCTGGGGAAACCCACCTGGGTCCTCTAGAAGGGTAACAGGCACTCTTAACTGCTGGTAGTCTCTCTAACCCCTCCTTTTTTTTAAGATTTATTTTATGTCTATAAGTGTTTTGTTTGCATGTATGTCTGTGTAGCACATGCATCTGGTGTGTCTGGTGCCAGTGGAGGTCAGGGAAGGGTGTTGGATCCCCTAGAATTGGATTCTGAACAGTTGTGAGCTGCCTTGTGAGTGCTAGGAGTCAAACCTGGGACTTCTACAAGAGCAAGAGTTCTTAGCCTCCAAGAGGCTCTTAAAAGCTTGCTGTCTTAGTCACTGTTACTGCCGTGGAGACACCGTGACCAAGGAAATGCTTATGAAAGAAAGCATTTAATAGAGGTTTCCTTGGGTCTCAGAGGTTTAGCCCATTTGTCAGCATGGCAGCCAGCATGGCAGGATCATGGCAGCATCCCTGGCCGTGGAGCAGTACCTGAGCGCTACATCCTGATCTGCAGGCAAAGAGAGAAGGAGGATGGGCCTGGTGTTGGCTTTTGAAACCTCACCTCAAAGCTCCTCCCCCATCCCCCATCTTCCTCCAAAAAGGAGGAATCCTTTTCCTTCTCAAATAATGCTACTCCCTGATGACTACGCATTGAGATAGATGAGCCCATGGGGGCCATTCTTCTTCAAACCACTGCACATGCATGTAAGATTAAGAGGGCCTTTTTATCCCCTCTCTTGCTTCTTCCTGTGACAGGAGGCAGATTTGGGTTTGTGTTTCTCTGTATGACTGGTGACCATGTGTGGCTTGGGTCTGGAGTCCCAGCTGCCTTATTGCTAAGGAGCTTTGAGTAAGGGGTGGGCCAAATGATTCAGGAGCAGTGGGTGCCTGCTGACAGTGGAGCTCCTGGCTAGGGTCCTAGGTTTTCCTGTATAAATACCCTTGGGTGACTTGCAGAGGTGGCTGAAGCATCTCATTGAGCTCCACCTGGGTTCTGACTCTTGGTGTTTCCTAAAGAAACTTGAGTCTTGCTTAGATGTTGCCTGCCTTTCCTGTCACCTCACTGCAGCTGCTGTGTCCCACAGGTTTATTCTCTCCTTGGCCTCTTGTAAGAAGTGTCTTGTCATTGATGACCAGCTCAACATCCTGCCCATCTCCTCCCACATGGCCAGCATTGAAGCCTTACCTCCTCTGGCCCCAGTGAGTCTGCGTTAGGGGGACTGGGATCTGGAGGGTGTCGTATAATTTCCGTGGGAGCTCTTAGGCCAGGGCAAACTGCTTTCTCTTCTCTGATAGGACGAGACGCTCAGCCCTGCTGCTCTGGAGCTGCAGGAGCTGAAAGAGAGTTTGCAGGACACTCAGCCTGTGGGTGTTCTGGTGGACTGCTGCAGGACCCTGGACCAGGTACGTGTGCACTCGGGGCTCCCCATGCTGATACTGACAACTCAAGGTAGGATGGCAAGAAAAAAGCAACAGGAGCAGGTAGGACTTGTCAGCTCTACAGCGTCAGGGCTGTGCTGTCTCAGTCAGTGAGCCGTGGTGGGGATGGGTTGTATTTAAAGAGGAATTGTCTTCCATAGAGAATGATAGTTCTGTGTTCTTTAATTTCAGCTAAGTTTGGTGAACGAAAGAATTTTTTTTTTTCCTAGACAGGCTTTCTTGGTGTAGCCCTGACTGTCCTGGAACTCACTCTGTAAAACAGGCCTGCCTCTGCCTCCTGAGTGCTGGGATTAAAGGCATGTGCCACCACTGCCCGACTGGTACAAAAGTTTTTGCTTATGACTTATATACAAGAGTGGGGGGAAAGTGCTTCTGGCTCCTTTTACTAATGCCCCATCTAGTGCAAATCCTCTCTGGGATTGATTGGCTTGGATATATGCTAATAGCAATTTGAATGGAAATACCAAGACATGTTTCTGTGCTTGCTGATGTGACTGGCTAGTTTTATTCAGTGGCTTCTGGGCCATGATGCTTTGATAGTTAGCATGGCCCAAGGCCTTCAAGCTGCTGCATGTTCTGCTCAGCCTTGGTCAGATGAGCAGTACAGGACTCCTCCCTCCTCATAGACAGCAGCTGCAGTGTTACTGTTACCTCCCCCACTCAGGACCGAGTTTCAATAGGCTGGCTTACCTTTTCACTCTGGAAGCACGGGTCTAAGCTCTTTGGGTGTTGGCTAGGTTGCAGCCTCTAGGTTGTTTAAAACCACTGCAGGGCTAGTGACCGAGGGAACAGCAGAATTTGAGAGAAACTATAATACTGGGAACAACGTTACCAAATAAAAGCAGCTTACTCAGGAGGCAGAAGCAGGAAGATTGCCGTGAGTTTAGTCCAGGCTGTGCTATATAGTGAAATCCTTTCTCCAGAAACAGGGCGGAGGCTCAGTAGAGAGCTCTCCTGGTGTGGATAAAGCCCAGGGTGGATTACCCAGCATTGCATACTGGGAAATTCTACTTACTGCTCAGGAGGTGGAGGCAGGAGACTCAGAAGTTCAAGGTCATGGTGGGCAACTGTGAGTTCCAGACCAGCTTGGGATACATGAGACCTTACCTTTAGAAAAAAAGAAAAAGAAGTCGTGTAAAACAAACCAATTAGTAAAGCATAAAGGCATACACGTTAATGAAATAGAAAGAAGCGTCTGTGTTTCCAGCTGTTTTGTTATTACCAACAGTAGTGCCATGTGTGATGATGTATGCCTGTATTCTGCATACTTGTCCAGTGACTGACAGGAGGATAATTGTTTCTAAGGCCAACCTGGGCTAAGTATAGCAAGCCACTGTCTCAGAAAAGAATTACTATTAGGACATTCTCCCAGATGGATCTGTGGCCATTATAGATCTGGGAGCTGCTGGGTCAGAGATTGTGGGCATTGGAATGAGTGTGCTACCAGCTGGTAGTGCTGCTGGCAGTGCAGGAAAATGCCTGCCTTCCAAATTTCTCTACAGTTACATTTGATTCTATACTAATCAGATGTGGGAACGTTTGATCATTGTTTTTAGTGAGCAAGGCAGGCAAATGATTATTGGTTATTTCTGTTTTGCTTTCCCTTTTGGTTATCATGTCTGCATTACTTATATATTTGTCTTTTTCATGTTAGCCTTTCATTTTAGATAAATATTTTAGGATACATTTTAGTCTATTTATAATTAGCATTTAGAACTTCACTTCCCTAAAATTTAAAAAGTAAATTGTAGTTCAGCAAAGGCCAAGTTAGTACCTGAAGCCTCAGTCCCTTGGGTGTTTCCATCAGAAGAACCTGGTGTCCTGAAGCCCTTCCCCATCTGTATTGGGCCTTCATCTTAGAGTCGCGGCCTTAAGAGCAAGACTTGCTCCTCAGGACCCGTCTCAGATCTCAGTGGGTGTCCAGATTTGATCCTGAGTAGTAGTGCGGCTCCCAGTTAGCCATTGTTTCCCTCTAGTATGGCTGGGTGCCAGGCTTGGCAGTGAATGAGGATACCTGCTTCAGAGCTCATCCTCTGTGGGATGAGACAGATTCTGTGTGGAGGAAGTTAGCAAATCATATGGTATAGTGATAAGTGCTGTGTGGAACCGAGAAAAAGGAAAGTGGCTTAGAGGCCTCGGGCACATCACGGGCTTCTAGGTGGAGTGGGGAGGGGTGGAGTCTTTTAGAAGGCCTTGAAGGAGCTTTGTGATGAGTTCCTGGGCAGAATAGTGAACTGCGTGGGCCTGAGGCAGGAATGTGGTTTAGGTGCTTAGGAAAGCCTGCAGGGCTAGCAGCTAGAGGGAGGTGGTGGGGGAGATGGATATTGTTAAGGCCACTGGGAAGTCCGAGGAGTGAGAGATGGTGACGTGAAGAGTTTTGTGTGTTTCTTCTGGCTGCTGAGCTGACTGCAGGCTGTGGGAGGATGTGGGTTGAAGCAGGAAGGCTAATTATGAAGCTGCTGTTCTGGTGGAGTGAGCTGGGACAGGAAGGGCTGTAGGCAGAGCTGGAGAGGAGGGCACGAGGAATGGCAGGACCGTTCTGAATGTGTCACTGAAAGGATGTGCTAGAAAGCTGGGATTGGGTGAGAAAATTGAGGGTTTAGCACAGAGAATTGAACAGTTAAACTCGGATGGGGAAGCTAATAGGTGGAGGTTTAAGTCTGAGACACCTGTTGTATGAGTGGAGCTGCAGAGCAATGGTTGCAAGCACCTCAGAGTATGGCAGTGGGTAAGAATTACAATGGAGACAGAAACTTCATCCTTGGGCACTTGCTTGGTCCTTTTGGTCTTTTTGCTGTTGTCGTTGGTTCTCCCCCCCTTTCTTTTTTCAAGACAATGTTTCTCTGTTTAACAGCTCTGACTGTCCCAGAACTCACTTTGTAGACCAGGCTGGGGCCTTGAACTCACAGAGATCAGCTTGCCTTTGGGATTAAAGGTGTGCCTCAACGTGCCCAGCAGTCCTTTTGGACTTGGCAGAGCTGAGGAGCTGACTGAGGGGGGTGCTTGAGTAGTGCTTTCTGGCCTGTAGGAACTGATGCCCTTTTGGTTGGCCTCGGTGCCAGCCTGACCAATACACTGAGATGGTGGTGAGAGCTTTTCTCGGTGTTCACTTAATGTTTCCCTTTACACAGGCCAAAGCTGTTTTGAAATTCATTGAGGGAATCTCTGAGAAGACCCTGAGGAGTACTGTCGCCCTCACCGCTGCCAGGGGACGGGGCAAGTCTGCCGCCCTGGGCCTGGCTATTGCTGGGGCAGTGGCATTTGGGTAAGGGTTCCTTATGGGTAATGTGCAGGAGTTGGGTTGGAAACCTGGTGGAGTTGTCTCTGGTTCCTCATCAGGGCTGGTCACCTGTAAGTTCTCTCTAGGTCCTGGGCGCTTGTCTGGAAGCAGCAGCACTGCTCCCCTGGTCACTGAGAGGCATACTGGGTGCAGAGGCAGTACCAGGACCCTTTTGTTTACTGCTTGCTTGAACAAGTACAAATATAAAGAAAACCTGTCAGCATGAGTGTTATGACCTTGGTTGTTGGATTTCAGTAAGATGTTTTCTGTACTAGTCCTGAGTGGGGTATTTATGTAATTGCCCAGTGTGCTTTACCAGCTCAGATGATGGGCCTCCCACCCATTGTCCTGCATGTGCAGTCCTCCTTGGTGGTGTGTATTGTAGGTGGAGGCTGCTCATTCGTCTCCTGGCCGCCCAGTCCCGAATAGTAACACAGGAACTATATTAATTAAAACATTGTTTGGCCTATTAGCTCAGGCTTCTTGTTAACTAACTCTTACATCTTAAATTAACCCATTCCTAATATTTTGTATTTTACCACAAGGCTTGTGGTTTACCCGTAAGGTTCCATGATGTTTGTCTCCTTCGTCAGCTACATGGCTTCTCCTTGACTCCACCTACTCTCTGTATTTCTTCCAGCTTGACTGTATTCTGCCCTGCTATAGGCCAAAGCAGCTTCTTTTACTAACCAATGGTAGTAAAACATTCACAGCATGCAGACGGGAATCCCACATCATTTTATAGTTCTGCGGGCATTTTGTATGTGTTGTAAACGAAGGCCCAGGGAGTTCTAATGACTACCCAAGATCCCCCAGCAAGTTGTTGCTGGCAGAGCTGTGGCCTTGGCCTCAGCATCCACTGAACCATGACTTCATAGTTTCAAAAAGCCCAGCTGTGTGAGACTGTGTTGCACTAATAACAAAAATCCAGAGACAGATGTTGGGGTTCAACCTGAAGATCAGAAAAACAAAACAGCCAGCCACTGGCTCTTACCTCTACCTCAGACCGAAAATGGGTGATCCTGCCTCCACGAATCCTCAGATTGAGACCGAGAGTAAGACCTGTCTTCTCCCATTTTATATTCCTCTCTAGTGCTGGGATTAAAGGCGTGCATCACCACTGCCTGACATCTGTGGCTAACTACTGTGGCTGCTGGGATTAAAGATGTATGCAACCGGGCTGGAGAGATGGCTCAGGTTAAGAGCATTGCCTGCTTTTCCAAAGGTCCTGAGTTCAATTCCCAGCAACNGTAATGGGGTCTGGTGCCCTCTTCTGGCCTGCAGGCATACACACAGACAGAATTATATACACAATAAATAAATAAATATTAAAAAAAGATGTATGCAACCACTGCCTGCCCTGTATGGCTGACTAGTGTGGCTGCTTTGCACTGATCTTCAGATGGGCTTATTTATTAAAACACAAATAATACATCACTATTAAGTTGCTCTCTTGTCAGGACACTGGGCTGGGGGAAGTGTGTGGATTCTTGTAGTCTGCCGCTCAGCATCTCTGAACTGATGAGGTAGCTGTGTGCCAGGGCTTGCTACCAGCACATCCGTAACCTGCTAGTATTGGTTTTGAAGAGGAGTGTGCTCAAGTCTCAGTTGCTTTCTTCTTTCTCCCAAAAGCGTTCTTCCTTCTCCCTGCTATAGACTCTGGTTATCACTTGTGTGACAGAAGCAATCAAAAATGATTACTTAATTTTTTCTTCTTTAAAATGTCCTAAATTTCCTTATTTCTAAACCACCCTTCCCCCTTTCTTTTGTTCTTTAGGTATTCCAATATTTTTGTTACCTCCCCGAGCCCGGATAACCTCCACACCTTGTTTGAATTTGTATTTAAAGGATTTGATGCTCTGCAGTATCAGGTAAGAAAGCAGGGTAAGGCTATCTGCTTTAATGCTGGCTAAGCCCACTGCTCTGTGGAATGCTTTCTTTCTGGGTAGTCAGCCTAAAACTTGTCCCGGTTCACCTCTCTTCACCAGGAGCACCTGGATTACGAAATCGTACAGTCTCTAAACCCTGAGTTTAATAAAGCGGTGATCAGGGTCAACGTGTTCCGAGAGCACAGACAGACCATTCAGGTGAGGCTTGTCTCAGTCCTGCTCTGTGGGCCAGGGTCCTAGCTGTGTGGTGTCCCCGCGGGTGTGACTGCTGGTCCTTGACACGGCAATGGTGTCTCAGCTGACCATGAAGAAGCATTCTGGTCAGCTAATAAAAATGCATGTAGTAGGATTGAAAAGCACAGTTTGTCTCTTGACTGAAATGAATGGGACTGAGGGTATGCTAATAAGTGAAAAAAAATCGTAGTTCTGGTCAGTCTGGGTTTTGCTGAGTTACTTAGGTTTTGAAATAGGATATCTGCAGCTAGAAGAATAACGTCACCATCTCAAAGGAAGAAGCATTGCAGCATGTGCTGGGCGTCTTTGTGGTTTAGCCAATGCCCCATTTCCCTTTCAAAGAGCATTTTCCAGAAATCTCCATAAATCTCGAGCCCTCTGTAAGCCTAAATGCTCTGCACTTGTCTGAAGGCTTCAGTGTTGTTCAGTCTCTGTGAGGCATCGTATGACAGGATTACAGAGGCACCGAGACTCACTGGCTCTGGATGGATGGATTCATTGATTGCTTTTGAAGTTAGATTGGAATGGGGAGTGAGCCGAGTGAACTTGACAGTTTCTGATCCTTGAATTTTAGCCTGAGGAAGCAGTGAGGAGACCTGTAGAGGAGGCACAGAGGTGAGGTGACCTATAGAGGAGGCACAGAGGTGAGGTGACCTGTAGAGGAGATACAGTGGTGAGGTGACCTGTAGAGGAGGCACAGAGGTGAGGTGACCTGTAGAGGAGGCACAGTGGTGACCTGTAGAGGAGGCACAGTGGTGACCTGTAGAGGAGGCACAGCGGTGACCTGTAGAGGAGGCACAGCGGTGACCTGTAGAGGAGGCACAGTGGTGACCTGTAGAGGAGGCACAGAGGTGAGGTGACCTGTAGAGGAGGCACAGCAGTGACCTGTAGAGGAGGCACAGAGGTGACCTGTAGAGGAGACACACCTTTAGGCAAATGATTCACACCATTGTGTATGTCTTTACCCTAAGGTTCTTAGTTAGTTTTACTAGATTACTTTTTAAAAAAATATTTTATGTATGTGGATGTTGCCTACATATATGTCTTCGTACCACATATGTGTCTGGTGTCTGTTAAGGCCAGAAGTGGACTCTGCATTCCTTGGAATTGGAGTTTAAAATGGTTGGATCCACCAGATGGGTGATCACTGGGAGAGCGACCAGTGCTCCTAACCCTAAGCCATCTCTGAAGCCCCTGGATCTTTCTCTGGGCTCCTCATTTTGCCCATGCCATCCCATTGGTTACCTCTGCTGAGGGAAAGCTGTTGCTATTGTGGGTTGGAGTAGATCTTGGGGGTAGGGTGGACTATTGGCTTGGAGAATACAGGGAACTGTTGAAACCCCAGAAATATACACAAACCAGAGAAGGAAAACATTTCCCTGAAGTGGCCTAGTTTAGTCCTGGTTTCTCTTTAGAATTGTGTAGCCCAGCACCCTTTCTTTACAAGATGCCTGTGTGTGTGTGTAGACTCTGGATGGAGTGCCAAGGAGGTGACTTGGTTTTCTAAGACTCCAACTGTGTTCTTACTAGGCTGGAGAGTGAGAGAGAAGAGCATTAGATTAAAGCAGGGTGCTCCCTGGAGGCCACTTTCTGTACTTTTATGAGATGATTGTTAGGAATCAAGATGTGGGGCCCCATTGAAGATGTGAGACCAGGAGCAAGTAGGGCAGCTCCCTCTTTGATCCAGCCACCTCCAGAACAGCCTGATCTTCTTACTCTCATAGGAAAGCACAGAGACCAGATGCCAGCATTCACAGTGGTACCGTGCTGGCGGGCTGCTCTTGCTGTGTCTGTGTGCAGGCTTGTGTACTGCCCTGCACCTTTTTATTCTGCATCTGTTGCCAGACCTGTAGAGTGATGCTTACAGATCAGCTTGATGCACCTTAAGTGCTGGGTGAGGAACTAGGATTTGGGTTTGTTTTGTTTTCTAGAACAATGAGAGAATTGTTGAGCTTTAGATTTAGATGTGTGTATGTCTAGTTTTGTGGGATTTCTTCCAAATTCTCCTTTATAGTGTTTGTTCCTAGTTACCTTCAGACCACATTTTTTTTGAGTTTTTATTTTCTTAAGTCCTGACGCATTGTGGGTCCAGTGCAGCAGCTCTGAGCTTTTTTGTTTTCATTTTGTTTTGTTTGACCTCAGACTCACTGTCCTCCTGTGTACGAGTGCCCACTTGTTTGTCCCAGCTGCCCAGAACCAAGATAATGACACATAAAATGTATTAATTAAGTCACTGCTTGGCCCATTAGCTCTAGCTTCTTATTGGCTAACTCTTACATCTTAATTTAACCCATTTTTATTACTCTGTATATCACCATGATATATAAATGATATAATTTGGCCTGCCAGCAAAGTTTTAGTATCTAGTCTATCTCTGGTGGCAGATCCATGGTGTCCCTGACTCCTCCCTCTTCCAGCATTCAGTCCAGTTTTCCCCACCTACTTAAGCTCTGCTCTATGAACAGGCCAAGGCAGTTTCTTTATTCATTAATGGTAATCACAGCACACAGAGAGGACTCCCACATCACTCCTGTCTCAACTTTCTGATTACAGGTGCGAACCATCACACCTGGTTGTTTTGGTTGTTATTTGGCTTAGTTTGAGCCATAGTTTGCCTGTGTGACTCAGACTTACCCTAACCTACTCACCGTGGAGCCCTGGGCGCCTGAGAACTTCCTGCTTCACGTCCTAAATGCCAGTTTACTGATCTGTACCACCGTGTGCAGTCCAGGAATTTGGGTTTTGTCTGTCTGCATGCTGTCTCCCACAGTTCTCTGATTATTTGTGAAATTGAATTATCTTTAATTTTGTAATTGGTTATTCATATTGCCTCTTTGACATTTTAAAAATGGCAAAAAAAAAACCCACAAAGAAATCAATGGGTTGTCTATTATACTTAGGACAACAGAGGTGGGGAAGGGAAGGGGTGATGGCTGATGGGGATGGGGGATGGGAAGAAGAACAATGTGGACTTAGGAGAGAGGATCTGCAGTTTGGCTACATGGGAAGTTTGAGGCTAGCCTGGGCTATATGACAGTCCCCTTGCCTTCCCTCAAAAAAAATGAGTCATCTGGAAATTGCCTACCACACCAGAGGTTGGTGGCGTCAAGACAGAGAGCGTAGCACATAAATGAAATCCAGTGCCACTTCATGCAGGAAGAGCTGTGCCTCCCACCACTGCCTTCCCCCAATCCGAGGCTGAAGAAAAGCATGAGACGCAAGAGGGGAAGGACTATAGCCACTGTCAGTCAATTCTATAAGCCAGACTATGTGCACGGTCCTTCTACATACCAATCTTGCTTCTTCCTTATATCTCTGTGTGCATGTTGTGTACATATATTTGTGAGCAAACATATACAGATGAGGGTATGTGTGGAGGCCAGAGGCCCGTGTTGGGCATCTTCCTTGGTTGCTCTCACTCACTGAACTTGAGCTCCCAGGCTGGGCTGGGCTGGCTGGCCAACAAGCCCAGGCAGTTCATCTCTGTCTCCTGACTACTGGGACTGCAGATTCGTGTGCTGTGTGTTTATGTAGGTGTTGGGCAGGATCCAAACTCAGGCACTCATGTTTGTGCAACAGATACGTTATTGACTGAGCCATCTCTCCACCCCTCTCCTGTGTTTTGTAGAAGAACATGAGGCTCTGTGAGATGGCATTATCTGTTTAGGGTCACATAATCGAGAATGAAGTGTTTGGTCCCAGGTGTCCAGCCTGAAGCCCATTTCATTCTTGACTTGCCTAAGTAGATGTGAGAAAAGAGGAGAGGACAGTGAGAGCGGACAGAGCGGCCTTTATGGTCCTCATCGGGTATGGTGACTTCTGGCGGCCACATTTACAGTCCAAGTCTTCTTTCTCTGCAGTACATCCACCCTGCAGACGCTGTGAAACTGGGCCAGGCTGAGCTTGTTGTGATTGATGAGGCGGCTGCTATTCCCCTCCCTCTCGTGAAGAGCCTGCTTGGGCCCTACCTGGTTTTCATGGCATCTACCATCAATGGGTAAGGAACCTGGGTAGAGCGGTTACTCTTGTCTGTGATCTTGCAGACTAATTGAAATGTAAAAAATGTGATGGGTTTGACCATGCAAAACTATTCAGTATCAACGTGAGTCTGGGCAGCTTTGTTCTCCCAGGGCTTCTTCTGCAGGAACTGCCTCTTCGTTTGTTGCTCCCCTCTGGTCTGATGTTAAGTGGGCGCCATAAGATTGTAGAATAGTGGAGCCTTATGTGATTCATTCCTGTCTAAGTATGGTCAGGTTTTAAAAAGTGTCTGCTAGCAATACCAGTGTCTTATATCTTAGGATGTAGAAATGTAATATTAAAATATCTATAGTTAGCATTAAAACAGGCTTATATTGTTATTCTTAAAACTTTAAAATAGATAATTCACCTTATATAGAAAAATAGCAGAAAATAGGTAGCCGGCAAAAGGAAAAAAGTAAGCGATAGAATGCAAGGTTAGTATTGCTGAGGCCTTGGTTTAGTCCCAGCACCTAGAAATTTCAGAAAGAAGGGGTTGGGAAGATGACTCAGTGTAAGAGTGCTTGCTTTGTTAGCACAAGAACCTACTTTGAATTCCCAGCATCCACATAAAAAGCTAAACATGACTGTAACCTTAGTGTTGGGGCAGGTGGTAGGGTTGGGAACAATCCAATTGGATCTGAGAGCCCACTGTGCAGCCAACCAAATTGGGGGACGTGGTGTGGTGGACTTCATTCAGTGAGACTCTAATGCAGGGGACAGTAAAAGAAGGGAACTCCCAGTGTCCTGCTCTGGTCTCCACATGAGTACAGTCTCATATGCCCACACAAGCATATGCATGTATCACATGTAGACCACATACATAGATATATACATGAAAGAAAGAAAAATCCCTCATCCCAGCTATGTAGATACTTTGTGAATATGTTCTATGCACTTACTTTTCATTTATTTGCTTATTTATTTGTTGTTTTGAGACAGGGTCTTAACTATGCAGACCAGGCTGTCATTGAACTCAGAGATCTGCCTGCCTCTGTGTCCTAAGTGCTGGGATTAAAAGTGTATGTCCCACACTGGCCTTTTCATTTTGAACAAGAACATAGTTTACATACTGTTGTTAATATGTTGTACATATGTATTGTGAGATCTCTCAAGGTCAATAAAAATGTATATTCAGTATTGAAAAGATTCCTGTACAGAAATCACATCTTTAAGAGAGAATTCTGTATTTCAGATTTAAAATTATGACTACTTAACATCAAAAGTATTTAAGTAGAACAGATTTTTACCATTAAAGCAGCTTTATTGTGATTTGCTTACCAATGTCAAGTCTATAATTCACAGTTATATAACCATGCTCACCACAGTCAATTCTAAAATGCTTTAACCTTCCCAAAAAGAAACCGTAAACATCTCTTTGCAGGGCCTCCATCCCCCTAGCCCAAGGAGCTACTGGCCCGCTGTGTGTTTCTGTAGAGTGGCTTTTTCTAGGGTTTCAGACACGTGGAAACAGTGTATGGTCTTGAAAAGACATTTTTAAAAATATACTTGCTTGTTCTGTGTGTGTGTGCACATGTGTGCCATGACAAGTGTGTGAAAGTAAGAAGACAGCTTGTGGGAGTCTGTTCTCTCCTCCTGCCACATGAGTCCCTGGAGGTCAGACTCAGGCCTGAGGTTAGGTGGCAGCTGCCTCTCCCTGCTGGGCCATCTCGTCACCCAGTGTGTAGTCTTCTATAGTTGGCTTTTTTACGTACCTCCAGTGCTCCAGGGTTCACCTATGTAGCCGTGCCAATATTTCTTTCCTTTTTGTGGCTGGGTGATGCTTTGCTTGGGGAGAGGTCCTGCTTGCTTGTCTGTGAGGGCATGTGGGTTCTCTCTCTGCTTGGCTATTAGTGAAGCTCTACACACATTTGTATACAGGTTTCTGTGTGATTTTTTTTCAGCCCTTTTGGATATTGCAACTGAGGAGTGGAATTACTATGTCAAACTGAAACTATAACCGTACGACAGGCTGCCATATTGTTTTCCAGAGAGCTGCACCATTTAATTCCCAATATTTCAATAACTTGTTGCCAAGCATGATCCACCCCTCCCCCCAAAAATATTGAATGGAAAATTGCAGAAATCTTATTTTGCATAGCTTGTATTAGACTGTATTGTTAAACAATTATTACTAATTATTGCTAATTAGTTACTGTACCTAATTTATTATAGTTAAACTTTGCCATTGATATGCATATATAGGGAAACCATGGCATGCATATGGGATTTAATCCTAGCTATGGAATGCTCCCCCTCTGCTGAGGGTTTAGTACTGTGTGAGGATTCTGAATTCCCCCCTTGTACACTTGTATATTTTGATGATGATAGATATTTCTGCTGACTCTGAAATGGTGCCTCACTTTGCTTTGCATTTGTTTTTCCCTGATAATTAATGATGCTCAGGATCCCCTGCTTGTAGTTCTTTTCTTTCTTTTCTCTGCCTCCCTCCCGTACTGGGGATTGAACCTAGGCCCTTTCACATGCTAGACAAACACTCTACCACTGAGCTACATCCTCAGGCTGCTCTGCTTATTTTTCTGGTTGGGTTATTTGGTTTTTTATTATTGAGGTGTAAGGTTTATATTCTAGGTACAAGACCCTTATCAAATAACTATTTACAAAAATTCTCTTCTGTTTTGTGGGTTTTCTACTTTTTTGATAACAACTTTTTAAACATGAAAGTTTAAATTTTGTTGCTTTTTTAATTCATGGATTAATTTAACATTCATTTGTGTGTATGTGCATGCGTGTGTGTGTACACATGTGCAAGGTAAGGTGGTGGGTGTTTGTGTGTCATAGTGTATTATGAGTGGAGGTCAGAGGACAGCCTGCCAGAGTCAGTATGCAGTCCCAGGGACTGACCTCAGACCAACCGTCAGGGCTACACAGAGAACTATCTGGAAAAACTGTGTATATAAAATGTGTGTGTGTGTGTGTCTGTGTGCACATGCTCACTCACCTGCACAGATATATGTAGAGGTCAGAGGATAGCTTCCATGAGTCTCTTCCTTCTATCGTGTGGGTCCCGGAGATTAGACTTGGGTGCCTCGGCTTGGCAGCAAGTGCTAGGCACTTTACCCACTGAGCCATCTCACCGGCCCCAGTTCTGAGGTTCTGGTCTATGCTGTTACTCATGGCATACAGCACATTTCATTTTTATTTAATATTTTGTTTTATTTAAAGATTTATTTATTCATCGACTTTTTGTATATGAGTGCTTAGTCTTCATGTACACCCGAAAAGGGAATCAGATCCCCTTACAGATGGTTGTGAGCCACCATGTGGTTGCTGGGATTTGAACTCAGAACTTCTAGAAGAGCAGTCAAATGCTCTTAATTGCCGAACCATATTTTCAGCCCTATTTTAATTTTTACTATTTATTTTGTCTTATGTGTATGAGTGTTTTACTTGCTTATGTGTATGTGCACTATGTGCTGGCTTAGTGCCCTCAGAGGTCAGAAGAGGGTGTCCAATCCCCTGGAACTGGAGTTATAGATGGTTGTGAGCCACCAGGTGAGTACTAGGAAGTGAACCTAGGGCCTTCTCTGCAAGAGCAATAAGTGCTTTTAGCTTCTGAGCCTCTTCTCTAGGCCTATGTTTGTCTGTGGATGTGTGTTCCTAGCCTTCTGTCTTGTCGGAGACAGAGCCTGTTGTTTGCTGCTGCGTACACCATGCTAGCTGCCTCGTAAGCTTCCCCAGAGGCTCCTGTCTTTGCCTCCCATATTGTAGGTGGGATTCCAGATACATGCTACCAAGCCTTGCTTTACGTGGTCTCTGGGGACCCAAACTCAGGTCCTCAGGTTTGCATGGCAAGCACTTTACCTGTTGAATCATTCACCTGGCTCTCTATCACCTCTTAGGTGAAAGGAGTAAAAAGAATCATCCAGCAGGGGCACTGGAGAGATGCCCAGTGGTTAAGAGCACTGAGCACTCTTGCAGAGGACTTGATTCCATTCCCAGCACCCATGCGTTGCTCAAAACCATTTGTAATCCATTTCCAGGGAATGTTATGCCCTCTTCTAGCCTCAGTGGGTACCAGGCTTGCACTGATACACATTTATACATGTAAGCAAAAACACTTATACATGTAAAATAAAAAGCAAGTAAGTCTTACAGAAAGAATCACTTGGCTGGTGGATTTGATTTTCCACATGAAAAAGTCTCAGTTCATATCTCCCCATAACTTGCGGTAGAACCAACTGATAGTGGCTGTGTAGCATTGTTCCAGTCTCGCTGGCTAGTGGCTTGGTTTATATCGTTTCTCAGGCCTTATTCCAGATCACAGTCCTGTGCTACGTGTAGGGTAATTGCCTTTGGGGATGAGGGCGATCAAGTTCCCCACCCAAAGGTGCTGAAGTCCACACTAGGGCCTGATTGTGAGCCTGAATGGTTCCTAGCCAAGTCACATCATGGTTCATCTATGGCTTTCCTTGGGACATGTGTGTGCTGTGCTGGAAGTTCAGATGAGCAAGACGGTCTTGGCTTCATCTGGCTGTCTCTGCTTCAACAATGGATTGGGGACCATATGTCTGACTTCCTTTGTTTGTCTTCTAGCTATGAGGGCACTGGCCGGTCACTGTCCCTCAAACTCATTCAGCAGCTTCGTCAGCAGAGCGCCCAGAGCCAAGTCAGCACCACTGCTGAGAATAAGACCACAACAACAGCCAGACTGGCCTCAGGTACCTAGAATAAGACCCCAGCAACAGCCAGACTGGCCTCAGGTACCTAG
>LOEQ01002249.1:23013-40340 GCA_001685075.1 Bramus lutescens | reverse complement strand
GTGTGTGTGTGTGTGTGTGTGTGTAAGAGAGAGAGAGCGCACCATCTGCCATTTTTCCTTCCTTCCCATAAACTTGGGATTATAGATGTTAGATTCTTCTGCAGTGTGTCAGTATTCGTAATCTATATGATATTTAAAGGCTACACAGTGCTTTATTGCATGTTCAGACAAGATTTGTCTACATAATGCTTTATTGCATGTTCAGACAGGATTTGTCTACACAGTGCTTTATTGCGTGTTCAGACAGGATTTGTCTACACAGTGCTTTATTGCATGTTCAGACAGGATTTGTCTACACGGTGGTTTATTGCGTGTTCAGATAGGATTTGTCTCATGCCTTTCCTCTCACAGACTTGGGTTTTTTGGAATTGTGCTATTCCATATAGAGCTGTATGTATATCCTGTGTCTTCATTGATGTGTGTTTAAGTGGTGCATGCTGCTTGCTTGACCTCCATGGAGACCCTCTTATGCTCTGACTTTTGCTCTTGGGTGCCTTTGAGTTAGTAATAACCTTTGACACAATAATGAAGTCTCCAGTAGTCAGTGTCAGGCTTGAATATAGAAACAATGGCTTAGAAAACCAACAGATGCTTGGGATCTGGGGCTAGCTCATGCCTTCCCTGTCTTGTTTCCCCTAGGTGTGCCTCGAAGGAGAGATTTCTCGCCAGTCCATTTTGAATAGCCTATCTCGAGGCAAGAAGGCTTCAGGGGACCTGATTCCATGGACAGTGTCAGAACAGGTGAGGGAGGGCCGACCCTGGCATGTCTGAGTAGCAGGCTGCCTGTCAGAGGCTGTTTGTGTTGCTAAAGCCATTGGCTTGTGTCTCCCACAGTTTCAAGATCCAGACTTTGGAGGCCTTTCTGGTGGACGGGTTGTTCGAATTGCAGTTCACCCAGACTATCAAGGGGTAACACATCTTCCCTCCTGTCAAATCTTGTGCATTGCTGTTTGATGGGCTCCTAATAGCTCCTTAGGGCGGGTGTGCCTATGTGCCTGAAGAAAAAGCTAGTTATAGAAGGGACATTTTAGGTGTACTCTGCTCTGCAGATTTTAGCCAGAGGTTGGGGTGGGCGGGTGGTCCAGGTTGTTGGTATGTACTACTTTTCCTGTGTTAGGACACAGGACATGTTTGATTGTCCATAATTGCCTTCTGTCGCTCTGAAAGCCTCATTGAGGAGTCAGCTGTAGAAGCGTCCCTTTCTGCAGTGGCATAGCCAGCCGTCCTTAGACTCAGGTTGCAAGTGGGCTGTGATTGGTGGGCTAGACTGATATAATAACTCAGACCACACTATGTGGAACACCAGAGCCAGCTTTGACAGCTTTGAGTTTTATTGATAGCTTTTTTCCAAATGCAGTTTGACCAGGAGCAAATCTTTAGGAGCAAGACAACAGTGGCTTAGACAGACTGAGACGGGACTCTTCCCTCTGCTCTTTTCCTGTGTGCAGATGGGCTATGGCAGCCGGGCCCTGCAGCTGCTTCAGATGTACTATGAAGGCAGGTTCCCTTGTCTGGAGGAGAAGGCCTTTGAGACACCACAAGAAATCCACACTGTGAGCAGTGAGGTAAGCCTGTTCTGGCAAAGCTCCAGTCCTGGCTCTGAGAGGAGGATTCTTTGGGCTCTTACCTGTTTGGACAGCCAGCCACATTCTCCACCCTAACACTGGTAGAGTGTCTCAGCCTAGTCACCCGCATCATCTGCCACAGTGGAAACTCTGGGAGTGAGTGCGGCTTACCAGCCTGCAAGTGTGCTGCCCAGCAAGTTGGAAAAACTGCTCTCCAGCGGCCTCTGTTGGCATTAATCCAGGTGACAGAGTTCTGCTTGCCATCCTAAGGCGACCTGCACTAGTGACTTACAAACCTTCACAGATCTGCATAGAGTGCCCTGGAGAGCTTGTGGGCTTTGATTTAGCACTGAGCCAAGATAGGTTACTCTCCGAGGTCACAGAGGTGCCAGGTGACGGAATCAATTTCATGCTGCATTTTCACAACCCTAGCTCTGTCCCTTCTAAAGTGGCAGTGCTAGACTGATGGCCTTTCCTTGCATTCTAGCGAGCTTGGGAACGCTGTGATTTCCCACATGCCTAGGTGTATAGAGTACCTAAGGTGGTCACTTGACTCTTGGGGTCCTGTTTAAAAACCATAGGAGCACACTAAGAAACCTGTTTTGTTGTGTGATATACTGGGCGGCTTGAGACCACTGTGGTCCGCTTTGCTTTGCTGAGGGGATGGTGTCCTCATCCTAGGCCGTCAGCTTGCTGGAAGAAGTCATCACTCCCCGGAAGGATCTGCCTCCCTTACTCCTCAAGTTGAATGAGAGGCCTGCAGAGCGCCTGGATTACCTGGGGGTTTCCTATGGGCTGACCCCCAGGCTCCTCAAGTAAGTGCCCATCTGTTGTCTGGCTCCAGCCCATGGCAGTGGAAGAGGACAGTTCTGTGGGTGGTGTCTCCCTGTGCAGCTGGGGTCGTGTCACTATCTGCTGCTCTATATTCCTCCTGGCCCTTCTCCCTTAGTCTCTCGGCTGCTTCCCAGAGAGCATAAATGGTGACCCCCCCCTCCCTCCTTTCCCTTTTTGTAGGTTCTGGAAACGAGCTGGATTTGTTCCTGTCTATCTGAGACAGACCCCAGTGAGTGAGGCTTGGGCAGAGGAAAGGTTGGGTTTGTGTCTACAGTTGGCACAGAGTGTTCGTTTCTCCCTGCTGTGCCCTGGGTGGTGTCCCTGTGCTTTTGGAGGGGTTATTCTACGGGACAGACAGCTATCCTCTTTCAGAGGCAGGTTGTCACAGAATGATTCCTCCACGGCTCCTGACAGGTCTGCTGCATACTTGGCTTTGTGCTTCATTATACAGTGGTCGGGGTATATGTGGGCTTGTTGGCCAGGTTACAGTGTCAGTCTGCAGGCTGGAGTCTCCCCGAGTTTGTAAACACAGCTCTGGTGGTTTCTGAAGGAGAAAGGCAGCGAGCGGACTGTTGGACAGCTGAGAATAGCAGTGAGTTCTCATAACTAATCTAGTGCCTGTGGAGGAGCAGCCAGCGCATGGAGCAGCTGTGAAGCTGCTTTCTGACGGGTAGAACTAGCAAGCCGCAGAACACAGGGCACTCCTCAGTGGCACGTGCTGTGAAGACCTCATGCTGATTGTAGCACAGTTGCCTGGACTGCAGCTTAAACCTCAGCCAGGTGACTGGAAGGGGCCAGAACTGAAGAAGGTGGGTGGGGCTCCAGCTAGATGGCGTTTGGGAGAATGCTGTGCATATTGTCACTCTACAGTGAGAGTTTCCGGCCATCTGGTACACCACAGAACAAGACACAGGAACGCCTTCTCGGTGTGTTTGTATGGTTTCCAAGCAGGACCCTAGGAGTCTAGTGATGGCCCTGGGTACTCCACACACCTAAGCATGTGTGGGATGGGGCTTCTTCTTTGCTCTGTTTCTTTCACTCCAGTCCCCAGCTCTAAAATAGCCTCTTGATGCAGCATTCTTAGAATCTGCTGAAATCACACAAAGTAAGAGGACAAGCGACACTGGGTTTGCCAGCCCTGGTGTTCTGGGTGGAGCAGGGCTGTGTGCCCAGTTGTTAGTATGGGAGGTGCACACACAGACATGAATAGACCTTTTCCAGAATGGAAGGGAGCAGAGAGCAGGATGGCTGTGGGGTTGGGCACAGGGAGGACTTGTCAGGTGGAAGATTCTTGATGTGTGTTTGTTCGCCACAGAGATTATTTGCAGGGGTGCAGGCAGAGAGGGCTGACTGCAGGGGTGTAGGTCTGTGGAGGCCAGGAGGCAGAAACCCAAGATTTGGAAGATGGTAGCAACTCATTCCTCACTACAGGAGGACAAAGAGTGAGTTCAGCAACTGAGACAGGAGTCTCATTGCTTCTTTTTCTAAGGCCACGGTGCTGAAGGGGTAAAGGGATGTGTCTTTTGGAGAATGCAAAGCTGGTATCCAAGGGTAGTGGCGAGTGTCCATGTGGAGTCTGAAGTGAGACAACCGGAGACGTGAGTGCTGGCAGGCACGTGGCAGCAGGTGGGCTAGTGCGTGTGGTGCGCTTGTCCAGACAGAGCTAGAAATCCGGCATTTGCATGTCAGAAGGATGGAAACCAGTGAGCCACATAGGCCATAGGGCATCTTGTGTCCTTGTGCCTTGAACTGCTGCTTGCTCTGACTTGTTCCTACCATTTTGTTTCTGTCAGTGTTCTTCAGCAGAAAGTCATTAGGTGCTGTCATGCAGTTGTGAGACCTTGTTTATGTAGTAAAAAAGTCCAAAACTGGCCTTTCACAATTTCAACAGCAGTGTTAGGCCTGCCTGGGCTACATAGCAAAGTTGTTTCTCCCATACCATCCTGAATGTGCACACTGGCTGCCAGCTTAGAGTCTGGCTTTGTTGGGAAGTGTCTGTTGTATGAACACCAGGAATGCACGGACAGGATGCGTGCTGGAGCCTTCGTGGCCCTGAGCTCAGGTCTCCCTGGAAGGAGTGGGTGCAAAGCAGAAGTCATACCTGATCTGAAGTCTTGCCATCCAGGCCTTCTCCATTCCCACGGCCTTTTAGGAGGTTGTCTACAGTGTGAGCACTAGCAGTGCAGGTGTGAACTGAGACCACTCGTGCAGTGTGGAAGCACCAAGCCCTTCTCTGCGCAGTTTCCCTTAACCAGCAGTGACGTGTGTTCCCTAGAACGACCTGACTGGAGAACACTCCTGCATCATGCTGAAGACTCTGGCTGATGAGGACGAGGCTGAGCAGGGAGCGTGGCTGGCAGCATTTTGGAAAGGTAACGCCAGTGGAGTGGGGAGGGGGACAGTGGGGTGACAGGTTAGAGCACCTCCAGACTGCTAACTGCCTGGCTATGCCCTGCAGATTTCCGAAGACGGTTCCTGGCCTTGCTATCTTACCAGTTCAGTGCCTTCTCTCCTGCCCTGTCTCTGAACATCATTCAGAACAGGAACATTGCAAAAGCAGCCCAGTCAGGTGAGCTGCCAGCCCAGGAGCGGAGGGCTTGTCTCGCCCTCAGTCTCCCTGGTGCCCCCTGTCCCCAAGCGTCTCCTCTGTCCTGTCTCTGACTGGGTATCGGGTGTAAGAGAAGTTCATACAGTGGTTTGCTGTGGAACCTGGTTGAAACCTGCGCACTAGCTCAGACTCCGGGGCCCTGTTTCTTCCTTTGTGAAACTGTACTGCAGATATACCGTCAGCCATCTGGCTAGGTGTGGAGCAGAGCTTTATGCATTAAGTCAGTTTAGTTGACTTTAAAATTTTATAAGAGGTTATTTTTTCTATTAACAGTTACATCTATATACATTTTTATGTTTATCTATGTCTACACATGTTCCTATTTGTATATTTACTTACCTCTTGCTGATTCTATTTTGATGGCAAACTCTGGGTTCCTTGAGCTGGGCAGAGCATGCCCTTGTACAAGCTGGAGGAAGAGTGACGTGGGGAAGGGTGGCGGTGTCTTGAAATGCTAGGGCGTGAGAAGGCCCAGCATATGGGTGACTTCTGCGCTGCCAGCTCAGGATGTATTGATGGCAAGATATCTCAACAAATTGCTTTTAGGGATTTATATTAGACTGTTGTCTGCATGTGTACAGGTGTACCACATGGCTC
Organism: Bramus lutescens; assembly: GCA_001685075.1. Lineage (NCBI taxonomy): Eukaryota > Metazoa > Chordata > Mammalia > Rodentia > Cricetidae > Bramus > Bramus lutescens. Next base: position 34,736 of record LOEQ01002249.1, on the reverse strand, counting down.
CTGTGGAGGTCAGAAGAGGGCCTAGGAGTTATGGATGGTTGTGAACTACCATGTGGGTTCTGGGAACTGAGTCTGGGTCCTCTGCAAGAGCAACACGTGCATGCTCTTAACTGCCGAGCCACCCATCCAGCCCCTTCCTGAAAGGCTTTGTGTGTTGGGTACTGTCCTGTGAGGACTGCAGACCGCCCTGACTCATGTGGCTCTTGTTGTTTGTGCAGCCCTAGCCCGGGAGCAGCTGGAGGCACTTTTTCTCCCCTATGACCTGAAGCGGCTGGAGATGTACTCTCGGAACATGGTTGATTATCATCTCATCATGGACCTTATCCCGGCCATTTCCCGCTTGTACTTCCTGAACCAGCTAGGGGACCTGGCCCTGTCGGCTGCACAGTCGGTAGGTCACCTGGGTGGAACTCCATGGGGGAGAAGGGAGGACAATGGAGTTGGTGCCTTGAGCACTGGCAGGCTGATGGGTGGTCCGTTCTCACCCTGCAGGCTGATGTGTCTAATGTAGCTGTAGTCAGCAGACTTGCTGCACTTGGAGCCCACACTCCCCTGCCCCACTTGCTGCCTTAGCGGAAGCCCAGGCTACCCTGGACTCAGGATGCAGTTGTGAAGTGGTGTTTGTCAGGGCAGTGTGAGCGAGAGTGCAGTTCAGGAAGGAGTGGCTCTTGGTGCCTTAGTAACAGGATGAAAGAGACGAGACCAAATAAACACTACTGCTCTCTGATTCCTGCTAGATAGTTTCATCAAAAGAGACAGCTCCATTCTCATGGCTGTTTTAATGGGAAAGGCCTGGCTTCAAAGCCACTCCAGTTGAATCTCCTTCCTCCAGGCTCTTCTCTTGGGAATTGGTCTGCAGCACAAGTCTGTGGATGATCTGGAGAAGGAGATTGAGCTACCATCAGGCCAGTTGATGGGGCTTTTCAACCGGATCATCCGTAAAGTTGTGAAGGTAACCTTGGTCCAGGAACAGGATTTTGGTCTCTTTCCACTAACACAACACGCCCACTCTTTGTTTTTAACAAGTACTAAATCTTAGATGTCTTTGCTACANTCCCTCCCACTTACTCTTGGAGTGTCAGCCAGTGTCTGTGAAGGGCTGGATTCTTTCCTGGAGATACGACTGTAAGAGTTTGGTATATCCCCAGCCTGTTTTTATGCTCGCAATGTGAGTGCATCTGTGTTCCTAAGGTCTGGAGTATTACTTTGGATTAAGATACTAAATGCTGTGGTGAGGAGTAGGTGACTGACCCCGCTGCTCCTGCATCTTTCTTCATGTTGTCTTTGTAGCTGTTTAATGATGTTCAAGAAAAGGCCATCGAGGAACAGATGGTGGCAGTGAAGGATGTGGTCATGGAACCCACAATGAAGACCCTGAGTGATGACCTGGTACGTCCCAGCTGAAGGCTTTAGGAGTTCATGTTCCCTGTGGCTATAAATGTAGTCATATTAGCCTGCAAATGTAGAATGTCCTCCTCCACTGTTTCAGAACTGTCCTGTAGGCTGGAGGTGCTGGTGCATGCCTGGTATCCTGTACTCTCAGACTGAGAGGCAGGAGAGTTGTTCCAGATCAAAGTCAGCCTAAGCTTTGTTTAGAGAGCTGCTGCTCAGCCTGGGATAGAGAACAAGGCCTGAAAACAAACAACTAAAACAGCTGGTCCTTTGCAGTAGTTTAGCTAAATGGCATTCAGCCAATGTGGCTCTCATCAGCCAGTGTGGCTCTCACTTTGTGCCTCCCGCTGAACGTGTGATGGGGGACTTGAGCATTGATTTCCCTTTCAGGTACTTTTCCAAATGTACCCTTCATGGGTGTGCATACTGTAAAATTGTGATAGCAGCTGCTTAGTGCTCTGAGGACACTTCAGAGGGAAGTGTTTCTTCCTGTCCCACCTGCCCCCTTCTCCTGGGCCTTGTGAACTCCTTGTCTGACCCTGCTCTCTGGCTATGGTCCACAGGATGAAGCAGCAAAGGAATTCCAGGAGAAACACAAGAAAGAAGTGGGGAAGCTGAAGGACATGGACTTCTCTCAGTAAGGTTCCCTCCTGCTCACAGGAAATCGAGTTTTTCCCAGGCCTCCACAACCTGCAGAGTCTGCTGTGGGTGTCTCCTACCCCATACCCCATGTGCAGAGTCTGCTGTGGGTGTCTCCTACCCCATACCCCACGTGCTCAGAAGCTGTGTCAGGAGTACTGCAGCTGGAGAGTCACAGTCCGTGTTTATTTCCCTGGATCCCAGAGTCATGCTTTCTTGACCCCCTGGGTTGTTTTACTCCTCAGGCCCCTCCAGGAAGGGGATGTTGGGCAGAAGAACATCCACCTCGAGTAGTCCCTTCTCCATATTTGGCTTTTGTCTGTGAGTTTTTGAAAATCCTTTGAAGAAAGGGTTCTACACCCGAGCTCCCTGCTCAAGAACCCTGTGTACCAGGCCTTGTGTTCCTTTGAGCTTTCTTTGATGTTTCTGCTCCACCCACCCATGGCAGACAGATCCTGGCATTTCAGGCCTTGTATCATAACTCTGTGCCAAGAACCATTCAACTTGTCTGCAACCAGATCGTTGGTGATGATGGTGATTGGGCACATGGGGGTGGTCAGGAGGCCATTTCAGGGCATCCAGCTGGTTTCTGCTTGATGTATGGACCTGCTTCCTCTGGGAGAAGTAAGATGTTGCAGGGTAGGGAGGCAGAGGGCTGACAGGGCAGGGCAGGAGCTGTGGTCAAGTGAGGACGGCGATGGCAGGGGCAGGGGCAGAAGGTAGCTGTAGCAAGACTGCTTTTTCGCTTTCCCCTACCTTCATGTGACTGCTCTGTGTAGTGGGGCTTACCTCGAGCCTGGCTGCACGCCTGTCCACCTCTCTGCAGTGTCCATGCTAGTGCAGCTCTTGTGTCTCTGTGGGCAGCTTGTCACTTTCATATTTCCTCTGAAGTAGTCTCTTCTAATGGGCATTGGTATTTCCCCTCTTTTCACAGATACGTAATCCGTGGGGATGATGAACAGTGGAACGAAGCTTTGAGCAAAGCTGGACAGAATGCCTCCATCGTTAGTTTGAAAAGGTAAAGGACCTGTGATGTCCCACACACATCCAGTATACTGGCTCTGTAGCTTTTCCTGGGAAGCAGGAGGTGGGAGCAAATGCTTCAGGAGGTGTCCTGGTTCCCACCTTCCTCTGAGTTCCCTGGGTCTACCTTGGTAGCACATCTGCAAACTGGACAGCATCGTAGGCCTGATCTCTTTCCTGGACTCAGCACAGGCCAGGCCTGAGCTCTTGGAGCCAGCCTGAGTGAGCAGGTCTGCTGCTGTGTCCTGAGGCTTTGTAAGCCTTGGACCTGTGGCACAGGGGCCAAGCGTTTCCATTGCTTTAGGGCCAGAGTTGGGTCAGATGTGTTTGCTGCAGGCCAATCATTTGAGTGAACACATTGTCCTTCTAAGCAGTGGTTCTCTGAGTCCTGGATCTTAGAGATCTTTCCTTCTTGTTGCTGCTTCCCATAACAAAAAGTAAAAAATGAAAAGGATTTGTTTGAAATGAATAATAGATTTAAGTTTTTTGATTGTCAGTTTCTTTTTCTTTTTTCAATGCTGGGGATCAAACCCAGGGCCTTGTATGTGCTAGGCAAGTCCTTCACCACCAAGCCTTTTTTTTTTTTTAATAATTTACTTTATTTTATGTGAATTGATGTTTTGCCTACATGTATACCTGTGTGAGGGTGCTGGAACCAGAGCTATAGACAGTTCTGAGCTGCCATGTGGGTGCTGGGAATTGAACCCAGGTTCTCTGGAAGAGCAGCAGCCAGTGCTCTTAACCCTCTGAGCCGTCTCTCCAGTTCCCCTCCCGACTCCCTCACCTCCCAAGCTAAGTCTTGAGAAAGACACGTTTTCCTTTGGCCAGCTCTGGTATACTGAGCGTGAGCGAGCCTCTGCAGGACTGTGGTACCCTCCTCCCTTAAGCCTTCTGAGAAGCAGAGCATGTGCAAGAAGCAGCGAGTGGTAAAGGCAAAGAAGGGATCAGTATTAAAATGAAAACAGTTTTTTGACTTCCTTGGCCACCCCAGGCATCCTGAGGTACAAGTCTCTCATCCGCAGTGTTGAATTTGCAGATGGTGTGTCCTCGCACTCTCAGGACCAGCAGGAGAGTCTTGTGCCCAGGGCCTGCCCACGAGGCTGGCATGAATTCCACAACTCAGGGATTGCCCCACTTTCTCCATAAGTCACTCTGGCACTTTGAAGGGCCGGTGCTGATGGCAGCCAGATCCTCCAGGGGCTTTCGGCCTGCTGTCAGCCTGAATTCTGGTTTGAAGAGTGTGACAGATGTATTAGGTTCCCTCATGTTCTAGCTATGCCAGAGGCTTGACTGTCACAGAAGGCCTGGTATCAGCCTACTGTGGAGAATCTTGGCTGAGCTCTGCAGAGTGAGCCTGTCCTTCAGCTCCTACTGGGACTGCCGACGAATACCTCATGAGTTATCCATCCAGCCCATGTGGCTCATGGACTCAGGACTTAGAAGGAAGGTGGTGAGGTGTAACTGGAGGTTTCTCTCCTGCCCGCTGGTCCCACAGCCATTTATGAAATAATCAGAGGCCTAATATTAATTGTAATTGTTTAGCTAATGGCTCAGGCTTCTTACTGGCTAGCTCTACATATAATAATAACCTGTGTATCCCCATGTCCCCGTGGCTTACTGGTAATGCTCTGGCATCTTACTCCTCCGGTGGCTGCTGGTGTCTCCCCCGACTCCACCTTCTTTCTCCCTGTATTTAGTTTGGCTTTCCTCCCTGGCTATATTCTGCCCTGCCATAGGCCAAAACAGCTTTATTCATCAGACAATAAAAGCAACACATATTGACAGAGAACAGAAGGGCATCCCACATCAGTGAGGTGAAGTGCTCAGTCTGTCCTTGAACATTCTTGAGGCTTGCCTGCCCCCCACCCCTTTTTTAAAAAGAGAATTTTATGAGTGTTTTTGCTGGCATCTATGTATGTATCTGTGTGTACCGTATATGTGCCTGAAGCCTGTGGAGGCAAGAGGGCATTAGTTCCCTGGAGCTGGAGTTATAGATCTTTGCTGTTAATGCTTTCGGTTTCTGTCCCTGATGGTGTGGGTTTTTCCTCCAGTGACAAGAAGAGGAAGTTGGAAACAAAACAAGAACCCAAACAGAACAAGAAGTTGAAGAAGAGAGAGATGAACAACAGAAAGGATGCGAAACTGAAGCGGAAGAAGTAGTGAGACTCAGAGACCTGGACTTCTGAGCTGTGTTCGGCCGGGCCGGGCAGCAGCATGGACAGTAACTGAAATGAATCTTCATCAGAGGCAGGCCTGGCTCTCACTGTGTCCTCTGTTACTGAAGACCCCCAGTCTGCTTAGAACGTGGTGGGTGGGGAAAGTCTGGCATTGCCAGAGCTGTCACTCCAACCCAGGGCCAGTTTCACCTTGTTGCCAGGTTTTCTTTCAGACTTGTTCCCACTTAGGGGATGCTGCACTGGTTCCTGGCCTTCTGGACCCTTCAGTACACAGCTTCCTCGTGGAGTGCTCTGTCTTACTGCAGGCTTGTTCCAGCGCCCTGAGGCCTGCTCCTGCCCCTTCTGTTCCATTCCTGGCTGCAGTGGGTCTCCTGTCCTCGGTGTCCCAGGAACATCTGAGCTCCTCAATGCCTTTTGGTTGCCTCTTCATTAGGAGAGACTATCAAGAGAGACTCGTGCTACAGAAGTGAGGGGAGGGATAGGTATCTGTCTATTTTTAACAAACGACATCATAAACTATTTGTCTGTGGTGCTTATAAACTCCATGTCTGTGAAAGCTGCATGTTTCCCTGTTCCTTCTGGTGACTTCTGGCTGCCAGATCCAGTGGAGGCTCAGGTGTGTCCAGACCATGGTGTGTTGTCGAGCTAGAGTTCCAGTCGAGGCACCTGCAAGAGATGTCACAGGTACCCAATGACACTGTAGTCACCTTGAAAATTAGCCACCTTCGCTGGGTCCCACAGTTCATCCCGTTAAAGACAGAAATGACCTGGTGGCTTCACACATACCCTGCTCCCCATGTTTAACACTGTCTGCACCGTTTGTTCAGCACTCATTGGCAGAAGTCTAATAGACAAGGAAGGAAGCTTCTGGACCAACAGGTGATGAGTATGTGACTGCCCCTGTGGGAGAAACTCTGTGCTCACCCGAGGGCTACACCCCTACCTACCATTGTCTGCAGGGGAGCTTGCTGAGGAGCCAGGAAAGGGGTATTTTTCACTGTTTTCTTGGGTAGCCTCCCTAGCCTGCTGTTCAGGGAAGATCTGAGAACAGGATGCAGGTGCTGGTGGAGAAGAGTTGGACAGCTTGCACACCCTGCCTGGTGTCTACTGGCTCTGTCCAGGCTACGAGGCTGAGCTTGGCCGTGGCTCTACCCTCTTTGAGATCTGGACACTGTGTGGTTCAGATGTCCCCTGTCTCCACTTGGAGCAGTGGTTAGGAGGGCTTTAGTGGATTGACTTGAGAGTAGGCCATTGTAAAAGCCTGCTGTGTCTTAGGTAAGTCTTCAAGCCACCCTATTTAGAGTCACCATGGCCTCATCAGATTCTGCCTCTCAAGCTTGGACTTACAGAATTAATTATCCTCCTCCACCCCCCTCTCCCACTCCGCCTCTCTCTAGTTTTTCTAGACAGGGTTTCTCTATATAACCATGGCTGTCTTGGAATTTGCTCTATAGACTAGGCTGGCCTCAAAATTGAGAGATCTACCTTCCTCTGCCTCCTTAGTGAAGTTAATTTTCTTTAAAAACTATTCAACCTGGATATTCTGTTTAAAAAAATGACATGTGCTTCACCTTGCTCCGGGTTCAAGTGGGTCACAGTTGAGTGGTGGTGATGATACTCATTCCAGCCACAAGGAACAGTGGGTTGGGGGTGGGGAACAGGGGCTGCTTAGAACAGTGTCTGACTCATAATGACAGTGGGTCCAGTCTGCATTCTGGCTTCTCTCCGGGTCTAACTAGGGGCCTTCTCTGGGGTGATGGAATTGTTGGCCATATTCTAAAATAAGCCTGCACACACACAGGTATATTTTATTCCCTTGAGAGAAGGTCTCTTACTGAAACTGGAGCTAGACTGGCAGCCAGCAAGCCCCAGTGAGCCTCTCTCTGGCCCCCACAGTACTGACTGGAGTTACAGGGGGTGCATGTGGCTACACCTAGCTTTTTACATATGTGCTAAGATATGAGCTCAGCAAATGTCCTATTGAGCTATTTCAGCACCAATACTATTTTAAAAAATGATTATTTTAAATATTCGTTTAAAAGTGTGCCTATTATATATAAGCCTAGAGAGCGAACTCTCCAACTAATCCTCCTATCGTTAAGAGCCGGATTGTAAGCACGCCCGCCTTTTTAGTGAACAGCTCCTGCAGGTGGAGCAGCCAGACCTCTCCCCATCTGTCTTCAGGGTGGTACCGAGGGCGGCGTTTACTTCTGTGGCCCCCAGAGGGCGGTGTGGTGCACTGTTGAGTCGCAGACTGAGGCTCAAGCCACTCTGCCTGGCCTCCACCTCAGCAGAGCTAGGAAATGTGCCTTTCCTGGACTCGTTCCTGGAGTCTATCTTCTTCCAACTAGAGTTCCAAGACACTACCAAATGCTAGCTAGCCCTTGGGCTCAGTTCCCGGTGATCTTAAGAAGTGGGAGGATGGGTAGTATATTTAGCAAAGATTCCTAGCCCAGGCTGACCTCGAACTTCTGCTCCGGCCCTTATACCAGGTGCTTGTCATCAGACCATGCCGTTTGGAGCTGGTACAAGTCCACAAGCACTTAGGTAGCTTCCTCATCTCATCTGCAGGGAGGGTTCCGGGGCCGTAAGGTCAGAAAAGGCCACTGGTGTACCTTCCCGGTCTCAGCTTTGTTCTCGTCCAATGGCACATACAAATTTTCATCTGCCTCATTTCCCAGGTGAAGAAATTGCCCATTTAAGGACAGAGTCAGACTGGCAGCTGGGGTAGGTGGGGTGGTTGCTGTGTGGTAGCTCTGTTGTAGGGTCTTTCTGCCCAGTGGCACAGACTCAGCTCTGGGTCCCCTCTCCAGCTCCAAACTCTAGGCAGTCTTACCAGGAATAGATGCCACGGCCATTGTTAATGAGTGTTTATTGTTGATAAAACCATTGTCCATTTACAATAAGTGACAACATTAAGGTATAGTTACAGTATCATACAATATTACAACAATAAAATACCACTCATTCTTTTGTACATCCAGCACAAGCAGCGAGTTGAAAATATTTTCCAGGATTGCAAGCCCCAGGGGCTTCTGATGAATAAATAGTTTCTAAGGTGTTCTTGATGCTGTCCCAGCGTCTGTCCAGAAGCAGGCCAGAGGATGGGAAGCCAAGACTGAGGGCAGGCGGGGAGGGGACACCCCTTCTCTTCCACCAAGGCCCTGTCCTTCATGCCCAAGAGTCACAGATCCTAGTGAGAAGTGAGCTCTTGCGCTCCAGTCCTGAGTGAAAGGCGCCTTGCGCTTGAGACCACGGGAGCACTGCTTCCCGAGTCTGCAGACACGAGAGCTGGGTGGGCTTCGACAGCCTGCCTCTTTCCTTTGGCTGCTAGCTGTAGCAGCGAGAGCTGAGGTCCCTGTGTTCCTGGGCTATACCCCATCACACCCTCAACTCAGATGCTCTGAGCTCAGACTCCAAGTTAGTAGTCTTACAGCGGGCCACCAGCCCTTTCAAAGGCACAGCTTGTGGGACAGGATCTGGAAAGCCTTTCCTCTGTGTGGCATTTAGGAAAACATACCAGCTATTGCATTTAGTGACCTGGGGCTCAGGATACATTCTCAAGATTCCTAAGAATGTCCATGCTCCTCACAGCCCCAGCCAGGCAGATGGGTCAGCTTGCTGCTGAGCCACTGGAGGAGAGAGGACACAGGGTAGCCCTCAAGGTGCAAATGATGTCACACACCCTGCCAGTTATTAGTTGAGCAACAGTGAAGTGGGCTTTCTGCCCACCCAAGGATCAGTCAACAACACAGAGGGTTATCTGGGGAAAGAGCAGGAAGCACCCCCATGAGCCTAGCTCCAAAGGGCCTATAGGCCTCTCTCCTCTGGGGGTGCCATGGGTGGCTGTGTTTGGACTTAGCAGACCTTTGCACACCCACAGACAGCAGTCACCCTCCACCCTGCCTCACACCCGGGAGGTGACGTAGACAGAATGTACTCGCTCTGCCAGGGTGCTCTGCAGGTCCTGCAGTGGGTCCAGGCCCTGGACTTTGCTGCTTCGGCCGTAGATGAGCTGCCGAAAGGCGTCCTGCTCCAGCAAGGCCTTCATATGTTTGAGGAAGAAGCCCTCACAGAACAGGGCCAGCTCTGGGGCATTGTGGATCTGTGGGTAGGGAGAGAATTGAGGCCCATGGTCTTTGTTTACCACCCCCAACTTCAGATGTCACCTGCTCACAACAGGGCTCAGCCCTGACCTAGGGAGATGTCCCTGTCTGCCTCTGGAAGCCACCTTCCCTCCTGTGAGTATCTCCTGGGGGTGCCTGGTTCAAGTCTCAGTTGGTCACCAAGAACACTACTGAGTCCCTGGTGCCTATCCTTTTCCTTACCTGTGTCAGTGATACCTGTATTGGACAGCTCCTTTCCTAAGGGCAAGGACTATGCACTCCCCAGCACAAGGCCACAGGACTGTCATGGGCAATGATTCAAAGCTGTGCTAATTCAACAAGTACCAAGCACTGGCTCTAAGTGTGGCTCTGAGCATGGGTGCTGAGGTCCCTCTCAGGCATTTCTGGAGTGAACGTTCTGGGACAGGGAGGATAAAACCCAAGGAATCACGGAGACAGCCAGGTGACTGCAGGTGGACAATAAAAACTGTCTGAGGCCTGGGGACACCATCTGATAGAGACACAGGGCTGGCTAGTCTTGGGAAGGGCTCTCCAGGAAGAGGAAAGGGTTGTCTCAGGAGCCCGGGGGCAGGAAATGAATGTAGGAACTTGGGAGTCTTGTCAGGTCTGCCATGGGCTGGCTTCTGTTAGTTTTCACCTTGGGGCCTGAGCACTGTCAGTGTCACCAGTGACCAGGGACTCTGGCTGGGGCTTTAAGCCCCCCAGCCCCTCTGCTGGCCTTCACGTGGTCTGGCCACATGCATTTCCTAGCCTGTGCTGTGAAGCGTGGTGGGCACTGGCGTGGTGTCCCCAGCCCTTACCTTGGCGTATTTGTAGGTGTTGACTGCGCTCTCCACACTAAGGGTCTGGGAGCACAGGATCTCACAGTGTCTCTGCAGGGCGTCCAGCTGGAACAGGTTGGCAGCTGACAGGAGCTAGTCAGGGGATAAAAGCAGGAAATGAAAGCTTTCTCCTAAGCCCCAGCATCCAGCCCTCCTGTCAGACTACTCTGAGAAGAGATGGCGGCCTTGAGACAGTTCTGCTCTAGGCCATTTTGGTAGCTGGGGTGTAAGAGGTACAGGATGGGTGATAGGTGTGGGCTACAGATTAGGGTGTTTACCTACATGAGCCTGAGCTATATATATGCCTGAGACGCAGGTGAGCAGGAGGCTCAGCCATTGTCTGTTTCTCCTGGGCTGAACCATCCAGTCGAGTGTACCCTTCTAACCACAGGCATGGCCAAGGAAGCTGGGCTTGAGGGTGTGCCCAATTTCTGGACTCTAGTAAGTGCCCTTACTTCAGGTGATAATAGGTCCCCACATGTATCTGAGGTCAGAGCTGAGAGCTGAAGATCTAGAGGATTCTGGGCTGCATACCTGCAGGATGTCAGCAGTGGGGATCTTCATGGACTCTGTTCCTCCATAGTAGAGGTACTGCATCAGCATCTGCAGTGAAGGAAAGAGGACCTGTGTAAATGCCACCCGTGTGCTGCACAGCTGTGCTGCCAACTCTGAGACCTCTAACATCCTGCCATGACCATGAGCCTGCCCCTATGAAAGCCCTGCAGCCCAGGAGGGAAGGTGACTTGTTTCAAGTCACCCAGGGTTCTGATCCCACAGCAGGGATTTCCTACACCCTTCCACGCCCCCCTGCAGAATGCTCCTTGCTTATTTTGTACAGAATTTAAATATAAGCCAGGTGTGCTGGTCCATGCCTAGAATCCCAGCATTCAGGAAGGTCAGATGGAAGGATTGCTCAAGTTTGAGGGCCACCCGGGGCCACACATCACCAGGCCAGGCGGGGACACCCCATCTCAAAGCAAAACAAAAGTATAAAATGAATTCTACATATGGCAGGCGTGTTGGCACAGGTCTGTAATCCAGCGCTGTAGGAGGATGGCAAGCTCAAGGCTAGTCTGGTCTACAGAGTGAGACTCTCAAAAGCCAAACGAGTCTATATGGAGCTGAGGCGCTATATGGAGTGTATGGGGCCAACTGTCTGAGCAGACCACATTTTGAGACCTTGGCAGATTGCCCCAAGAAAGGAAGCACCCACTTTGTTGCCTGGCTGAGACCTGCCTGGGGCTCTCAGTAAGTGGGTGCTGGGATTCCATGTGCAGGCCTAGGAGTGGGCAGCTATATTGAGTTCTGATGTTTATGTCACAAATACCACCATTACGCTGGAACCTGGTGAGGTTCCCAGTTGAAAAGAGGGAAACAATTCTCTCTGGTTGGCTGAGGAAACAGCCCCAGCAAGGCGCTGGCAGGCGTGTGAGTAAACAAGGCTCCAGCAGGCACAGTCAGAGTCTGTCAGGCCCGGCCCTCAGGCTGGAGAGGCACCAGAGGGTCTAGGAGAAAGCCCAACAGCATGTGAGCAGCTCAGCCAG
>LOEQ01002249.1:9225-19910 GCA_001685075.1 Bramus lutescens | reverse complement strand
ACACACACACACACACACACACACACGAGAACCACCCCCATCCCCCACCCCTGGTTCTCTAAGCTAGACTTAGGTGGAACCATCCATTGGTGTGCTCTCTGGGTGGATCATGCTCGTTTTCATCTTCCCAGGAGGACTCCCGACACACCTCAATGCTGGAAGAACGGCACTGTGCCCCTGGGGCCAGCGCTACCACCCAGGCTGCCTACCTGTTAGACGCTGTCACCAAAAGGACTTTGTGTGCATAAAACAGCTTTCCTTCCACTAGGAAGGTGACATCTGACATCTCCTTGTTGTTCAGAAAGTGAGGATCTGTGGGTGGGAAGACAGAGGGAGTGGCAGGGTGTTTGTCTCCAGGGTTTCTAAGAGAGCTGGGGGTGGGCAGAGGGCACAAAGTAAGGACTAGAGAAACTGAGGCTCAGGCCTTGGCCCTTAGACACAGGAAAGGAGGCAAGAGGGATGGGGAGAAAGAGGGGACAAGCCCGAGGGGGGATGGGCCCACACCTAGCCTGGCTGGCAGGGTCTTCCGGATCTCCGGGATGCTGGGGATGGGGCTGCTGCCGTACGTCACGTACTTCTACCGCCGGAGCTGCTGAAGGACGGAGTCGTTCTGCGGGGAGAGGGAAGGACTGTCAGCACATACATGTGGCTGGCGGTGGCTGGAGTTATAGTCGGGCTCCTTTCAGAAACCCAGGCCAGGATCAGAGCAGCTGCTGCTGTTTGCTCCTGCTGGATCTGACTTGGCCAGAACGGACTGTCACTTCATCTGTGATTTCCCAAATGGCTGTCTTGGCCGGACTCCAGCCTGGACTGCCATGGCCTCTGCCCTCTGGCAGTCATGCAGTGTGACTCTGGGTGTCAGGGAGGTGTATGTCCGTGAGCCTGGGGCTGCCTGGGGCTGTCCATGTATGTAAATTGATACGACAGTCCTGGGACCTGGAACCCAGGGCTCGCTGAGCCCCAGGTCAGGCAGTTGGGCCCCACTCACTTTGCTGGTCTTGAGGATGTCAAACATGAGCTGGAAGCCTTCTGTCACCAGCTCCTCATTGTACTCCTCCTCCTTGATGGCGCTGAAATCCCTCAGGAGGCCCTGCACCACCGAGTACCGGGACTGTGAGAAAGAGGTCCGCAAGGACTCTATCCAGATGTGCAGCTTCCAGGGGACACCTGGCCGGAGAGAAAGGCAGCTGTCATCCCCTCCCAGTAAAGCACAGCATGTAGAGCACACCTTTTCCAGGGTAGGCTCTGCCTCCACGCCCCACGGCATCAGAACCCTGGCCCCGCTGAGTGCTGCAAGCCCCTCCGCTGAGCTTTGTGGATAAAGTTGGATTTCCTGTCATCAGGCCCAGCTGGCGGGGCACAGGAAGCTTTGGCTTTTCATCAGATGACATGGAGGAAGGGCTTCAGCCAAGTTCAGGGCCTACTGCTTGTTGGCCCCGAGAATTTATTTGCTGAGAAGAACCTGTTAGGGAAGGATGACCCAGAAAATATGCAGGGCACTCGAGCAGCAATAAAAGTAATTTGTTGTTGGGGTCACCACAACATGAGGAGCTGTATTAAAGGGGCACAGCTATAGGAAGGCTGAGAGGTACTACTCTAGGCCTTGGCATTTGGCCCTATGATAACGCGGCCATGCCTTGTGCTCTAGCTGACATCTTGTTCTTAGTTGAGGATCATTAGCAGAAACCCACACAGAGGTGGGAAGGGATACTCAGGGAGATCACGTGGTGTACAGCTAACAGTCCATCCAGCTGACTAGCCTTCCTGGAGAACACAGAGCCCCCCAGGCTCTGATCCCAGGAGTAGAGGGCCGGCTGAGCAAGCAGACACTGAGATCTTTACAGTCTTCAGGGTCCTGTAAGGACTCCTGATGGTCCATCAGAGAGGAGAGCAGTGGGCCCATGAGCAGCAGCCTGGGACCCCAAGAGCAGTGGAGTGACTGTCCCATGTGCACAGCCTCACCCAGTGCTCTCAGCTCCATGGTGATGTCCACGTAGCCATGCTCGGCGCTGTAGTACATGGCTTCCTGCAGGGCCTTTGTGCGGGTGCGGCTCAGCCTCACAGGCCCCTCGCTGCTGCCCTGGCTCGACGTGTCACTTTCTTCCACACCCTCAGCCAGGATCTCTTCTAGGGACAGCACATCTGCTTTAGCCTGCTGCGGCTGAGTCAGGAGCTTCCGTAAGACGTTCCTGGAAGCCAAGAGATAACAAGATGAGCCCCGAGGTCCCTAAGATGGATGCACAGTGCTCACCTGAGATATGATCTAGAGCCCTGGGGCTATGATGGGTTACTTCAGAGCAGCTGAGGGCTCTCAGCATTCCCCATCCCCAGAAGTGACGGGGGCAAGAACCCCATCATTTTTCTGTCCTGGTATGACTGGAGTCAGCTTAGCACTTGGCTGTATGGTCTCAGGCTGTTCTACCTCTCTGAGCCCTGGTTGCCTTGCCACCTTAAGACAGGGTGCCAGTCTGATGCAAAGGCACCAGATGCACCATGAGATGCACACGGAACATGGCACAGCAGCCGCTCCTCAGCAGCCTATCCTACAATGAACAAGTCTGCCAGCCCTTGCTGCATTCTTCCAGTACATTAATGGGGAGGGTGTGGGGTCTGGAAAAAGGTGCAGGGGCCAGCACTGCGGGGTAGGGCATGGCAAGGGCACATGTATGGTGGTGGTAAGACACCCTAACTTGCACATTGGCACCTTGCCCGTCAATCTTTCTTTCCTGTTTCCTTCCCTGTCTTCTAGTAACATCTTCTCTTGTTCCCCTCTGTGTCCCATCCCCAATACTGCCTAATGGCTCTGGTTTCAGTCACAAGGCCAAGCAGGTCTGCCATCTGTTCCAGGAGCTACCAGCAGCCTCTTCACGGCTGGCCCATGCTCCAAGTGGAAACCGTGGGGTGTTCTAGAACCACCACAGGTACTAGAAAACCAGCATCACCTTCACAGAGGTGTGGTCCTGAGTGGCCCTGGCAGCCACAGGACTAACTGTTCTGTTAAAAAAGGGGTGGGCTGCCCAACATGGGAGGTGCAGGGCCCAACAACTCATCCAGTAGTTCCAGGCCTCCAAAGCCTTGGGCCTCCATGTTGACCAAGAACCTTCGTCATCCTGGTTGACATGAACTTGAGCCCTGGCTTCAGGAGATGTCACCAGGCCTGCATCCTCTGCAGCCTCTGGAAGCCCAGGCTCCTGAGAGCATATCTCCGTCCTCCTGGTTACCTAGGGCAGGCACCCCACAGTTTGTACCTGTGGCCATGGGCAGCCGAGTGGCTGAAGCAGTTCATATCCTCATGGAGAGAAGAGGCCATGCCGTTGGCTTCCAGCATGCTGAGGAGGGGGTCAGCGCCCCGGCTCAGTAGCAAGCTGACAAGCTCATAGTTCCCTGAAAGACAGGTGGCAGCGAAAAGTTTGATGGGATAGCATCTGAGTAGGGAAACCAAGATGGGGCAGGCAGACAGGGTCTCCAAGATCTGGTCCTTGGAATATGTGGTGATGGGGGGGCATAGTCACAAGCAGGGGTGATAACAATGCAAGTAAGAGGTCTGAGAAGGTGGTTGTGTCCCTACCACAGGCCCTGCCTAGGGCCTCAGGAGAGGAGGGCTCCCTGCCCTACTGGACCCTCTGCTCAGCAAGAACCTTGGGGTACGGAGGGAAGGAACCGCCTCCCAGTAGCCTAGAAGGAGCGATCTTAAGGGTTCTCAGAGGTAGCACGTAACCCAGTGACCAGCCAGGGTGAAAAGATTAGAACGTCATAGTGATGTGAGAACCTGCTGACCAGGGAGCAGTGGACCTACCAGCTGCAGAGGCCAGCTGCAGGGGAGTCTCGGCATAGCTGTCTTCCGCGCCGTTCACTGCCGAGCCCTCCACGTTAGCACCAGCATCCAGCAGCAGCTGTCCAGGACAGAAGGCACTACTGAGCACAATGGGGTGCCTGGGGAGGGGTGGGGTGCTCTGGGGGGCAGGACCTGCAAGTCTCCAGACACGTGACCAAGAAATGGCTCACACTGGAGTCTTGGGATGCCTGGTCACCCTCGGAGAGCTAGCATCATCTCCACTCATGAGGCCATGCAACCAAAGCCCCTAAACTGTGACAACCTGCAGCTATGCTTTCTCTTTGCAAATCTTTCCCATCAATCAGCTTCAGGGACCTTTTGGAGAACTCACACAGATGAGCAGGACAGGCAAGTGTCACCTGACATCCCTGGAGGGAAATGAGGTCCTGAACAGTAGCAGGTACAAAGAGCATGGGGCACAACACTGGGCACTGACTAGTGAGGCTTGAGCCCTTGTCTTCCCTGTGTACAGAGTGGGGGAGAGGACGGCCTGGCAGCATTGCTGACATTAAATGATATGATGTCCAACTCACTGAGGGCTCATAACCAGCAGCATTTGGGCTCCTCCCTGGAGAGGTTCAGGAGCTACCCAGGCCAGCAAGGGGTGGGGAGGAGCAGAATGTCGCAGACTGGTTAGGAGTGCAAGTGGCCTCTTTCTAGCAAGGACAACTTTGCCAGGAGTCAGGGGAGGCAGGGTTATCTGTTCCTAAAGGGTCTGCCTTAGGGCAGGGGTGTTGTCTGCATTCTGCTTGCTTCAGATACTCCCAGGCTCCTAGAGACACATACCTCAAGTCTCTGATCACCCCTCCCTGGCAACCAGATTCCAGGAGCCCAGGTGAGCTCCACGTTCCCCTGTAGGGTGTGGGGCACAGGGATGGCCTGTGTCTGCTGGAGACTTGTCCATCAGAAACCAGATATGCCCGCTGCTGGGGCATGGCAGTGGGGGTGGAGATCTGCCTGCTGGATGAAACTGGGCACCAGGCCAATCCAGGGCACAGCCCACAGCCTGGACTGAGGCTGCAGCTCTGGGAAGGTGGTTACTACAAAGACTGGGTACAGTAGCCAACTGGTCAACAACCACCTACAGAGTGTTGGCTGCATGCCAGGCAGTGCTGCCTACCACAGGTGAGCCTGACTGGGCTACCCACAGAGACCTGGCATCCTGGAAGAGGATGAGGGGGCGGTGCCCACCCCAGAGGCAGCTCTGTTTAGTCCTGCAGACATTATTGACCAGAAGTCCTATGAACTGTCCCATCACTGGTACCTCCTTCTGAACTATCACCTTCACTGTGATGCCAGCCTTGGCAGCCAAAGCAAGGCGGGCAACACTGAGGCTTACTTGACACATGAGTTGTGCCATCTGTCCTTTTTCAGGACCTGGGAAATGGGGGGGGTGCAGACAGGACTGAAGGACACCATGATGCAGAGCCAGCTCTGAGTGAAGAGCCTGTGGCCAGGAGAGGGTTGGAGGTGTGAGATGGAGAAGGCCAAAGTCAGGTCTTTTAGGACTCCCTGGGAGAGACAGTGCTTGAACCTGAATCTCCTTTTCTTCCACCCAAGTGAGCTTTATCGAGCAGGTGGACCCTGGCCTGCAGCAGTGTCTCTGGCCAGGGCTAAGTATGGGGCCCAGCCCAGCTGGGGAGCCGAGGCACATACCGCCCCTCCTAGGAGCTCACCTGCACTACAGAGATGTGCCCATGCAGCACTGCAAATGTCAAGGAGGTCCAGTGCCTGCTGTCCGGGTGGATGGAAGGGTGCCTGGGAGAGTTGTTTGGAACCTGAAAGATACACCAAATCATCACTGTTTCCTGGACAGGTGACATGCCCGAGCAGACGACACAGGATGCAAGCATGGTGAAGTTAACAGAAGTGCAGCTACATTTGCCTGGTAATGTCTGCTGAGAGCACTGGCATAGTAGATAAGGTTCAAAGGAAAAGGCTGAGTGTCCATCTGGTGATGTATACCGTCGGCAGAAGACAGAAGGGGAACACTGTATGTATTGGAAGGAGCAGAGACAGGGACAGCCAGGGATTGGCCTCGTAATAGAGGACAAGGACTATGAAAATGGAATTATGGCCATTCCCTCTACTCAACTTCAGCTCAAATCCAGAAGGACTGCCATCTCTCTTCTCTTGGCCTATTTTTAAAACAGGGTTTCCTGTGTATCACAGGATGGCCTCAAACTTGGGATCTTCTTCCATAAATCTTCAGAGTGCTGGGATTACAGGCATGTGCCACCATGCGTGGCTCTTTTCTGTGGTCTTTGTGCACATTTCTAATCTAATGAGACGCATCTACTGAGTAGGTGTGAAATACCACACCAAGCCTGGCTGCTAGAGATCTTGACATGGCCTCTCACTGGGTTAGGGTCTGGGGCAAGAGTTTCTTTTTACCTGTATATCTAAGTTGGCCCCAGCATCAATTAGCATCTGGACCATGGCTTCATCCCCAGCAGCACAGGCATACATCAGCGGCGTCATACCCTGTGAATCAAAGGTGGATGCTAAATCCCCAGAGACAGAACACAGCATCACATATCTCCCAGGTCTCTGTCCAGCTACTCCTTGGGGGCTGCCTTGTGCATCTTAAGCTCCCAGGGCCAAGGACACTGGAAGGCTAGGCAGGGGGCATTTCCTCAAGCACCATGGACAGCATACTAGATGGCCACATGGTGGGCACTGTAGCCAGATTCCAGGGCCAACGTTTTCTTCTCTCTGCTTCTGTGTCCTCATCTTCGAGTGAAGAAATAGCGTGCGCCTTGGTTAGTTGCAGAAGGGTCTCAACACACACACAGTGCTCAGTATGTACGGAGTAGGCTTACAACCCCAAGCGAGAGCTAATTAACAGTGTAACTGCACACAAGAGCCCACCACGGGCCAGTGCCTGGACTCCCTGTAGGAAGTGACTCCATTCTGCAGCATCTCACTCAATCACTATGCTCTTCCTATTGGGGGCTTCTACTGCTGTCCTCATTGTATGCATGAGGGGCAGGAAGGGGGAGTTAACTGTCCAAGGTCCTGTAACAAACAACACGTGGGACTTGGATCAGAACCCAGGTCTACATGAACTGTTAAAGCTTGTGCTCAGCGGCGTCTCTGTGGAGACGTGGTTGACCACATCTTGTGCCAATGAGCAGTCCGGAGTGTACTGCAAGGTGTGTCCATTCGCTCACTGCATCTACGTGGGCAGTTAGCAGGGCTGGGAGTCTGATGGCAAAGACAGTGGTGGAAAGTGCATTCCACAGCTGGGTCCTGGCAAGCCTTTTTCTGGTGCTCTGTGATATTATTTATTAGGTTATTTGTGTGGAGGGAAGATCTTCTTAGCTCATAAATCCTTGTCTAGTTCCTGGAGATAAGGAAATGGCTTGAGATAATCCTGGGGCAAGTGGCCTATTTAGCTATGCATCTGCCTCTAAATGCCAAGGTTCGGGGAGCAACAGTGCCGAGCATCTGCAGAAAAGACAGCGGCAGCGTGATGGGAATTTGGCTTTGTTCCACACTCACACACACACACCAGGTACACAATGGCTTTGTCTCCACACATCTGTACATATGCAGAGCACAAAGCAGGCCAACAGCTGGAGAAGAGCAACTGTTTTGGGGCTGTTACTACCCTCACTCGGGCACACAGGGAGCTGAAAGAGCAGATTTCAGGGCTAATCACCACCGTTTTGACAGCAACGCAACAACAGTACTAATCACATTGACAAGAACCACAGTGAAGATTTCCTAACGCTGAGGGTGCCGGATGGAAAATTCTCCCAACTGCAGGCCCTGTTACTCCACCTGAGAGATGAGGAAAGCCAGGTTCCCTTGGTGGCAGGCTAACCTGTCAGATACCTCAGCTATAACACGGTAGACCAAAGGCGCCCGCAATCTAAAGCGTAGGTGCTCGGGCTTCAGTGCTGCGCTCCCTGAGGATGTGGGTATCAGAAAGAGGGCTCGTACAGAGGCCTTGCATCTGTGCCTGCGTGGGACTAGCCTCAGTCTAACATTGAACGCTGACACTCCTCCCTCTGTGGTTCCTCAGTCCCAGCCCGGCCACCCTTGCTTACAGTTGCCTTCCCTGGGTCTGACTTCCCTGTTCCTCCTGCAGCACCAACCCTGCCTTCCCTCCAGGCTCAGGTTCAGCTCCACCCAGCGCTCGAGGCCTCAGGCCTCAGCTGCTGCTCAAGCCTGTGTCGTACTGTCGTTTCATCTGATGCCAGGACTTGAACCTCCATAGTAACCAGACTGTCCCTGGGCTTCTGGGTGGGCTTCCAGACCACACGGTGCCAGTTGGAGCACAATAACTGATGCCCATAGTGGGCATGAGCTGGAGGCAGACTCATGCTGTGCTGACCCCGCACATAAAATGATTTTGTTGCTACTTCATAACTGCAATTTTGCTACTGTTATGAATCATAACGTAAATGTCTGAAACAGTGCACTAGGGGTTGTGACCCAAGGCTGACAGCCACCGCTTTAGCATCTTCAGACCCGGCTGTGCTTCAGATGTCCCTTCTGGAACTCAGTGCTCACCCCCAGTATTTCCCGCCCTTTCTCCTTATTTTGCTCTTTGGTACTTGTCGTCAGTGTGCTCTTTATTTTATGTGTTCATCACACCTCCCTTCTCTTCTCTTTTGGTGATGCAGCTCAGCAGTAGGGTAGGAAGATATCCTACTGAGCCACATCTTCAGCCTTCAGTTTTGTTGTAACAGGAAACTCAGTAGTCCAGACTGGCCTTGAATTCACTCTGTAGCCTAAGCTGGCTTGAACTCACGACCACCCTGATACAGCTTGCTGAGTGCTTGCTGGGACTCCAGTCGTACAATAACCCCTGGCTTATGTGCTTGTTTCTTACTCTCCCGCCAGTGTCACCCCATGAAGACAAGGTTTCTCTGGGGCTAGTGAGTGGCCAGTGCACTGAGGGTAAGCGTACGGTCACTTATAGGCTTGCTGCCGAGCTGCTTTCCCTGGACCCTTGCTCAGCTCTGCCTCCTCTAGGACAGTTGCTTTGCTAGCCCTCCATCCACACTACACCACGGTTGTCAGAGAGGGTTGGGGGATGCCCAGGTTAGCCCTTCTGTCAGGAGCTTGAAGCTCAGAGCTGAGTCTCAGTTGGCTTCAGAATGCAGGGACTATGACTGGTTCTCCCACCCTAGCAACTGTCAGTTCAGAGGCCGTCTCTAAGCCTACCCTAGAGGAATTCACAGAAGGTACCTGATCATCCATTGTGTTCACCCCATCCGGACCCAGGGCCTCGATGGCCTGGCCGATGAGGTCTGTTCTCCCACAGTTGAGCATGCGGAAGCCCAGGTCCTGGTTGAATCTTTCAGTAGCAGCTCGAGCATCCAGTCTCCGGAAGGAACTGAAGCAGCACTCGGGTCTGCCCAGGAGAGACCAGGAGGTGTGTCAGGAACGCCATGACACGAGGCCTGGCCGGGCCTGACTGGCATGGGGATCAGGATGGCTGGGTGGGAGGACTGGAGTGTGCACAGGTCACCATGATTAGCCTTGCTCTGTTCTTGCCCCAGAGCAGTGGTTTTCAACCTTTCTAATGCTGTGACCCTTCCACACAGTTCTCCAGGTTGTGGTCACCCTAACCATAAAAATTATTTTCACTGCTACTTTGCAACTGTAATAATTTTGCTACTGTTCTGAATTGTAAATATTCTTTTGGAGACAGAGGTTTGCCAACAGGGTCACGACCCAGAGGTTGAGAACCACTGCTCTGGAGCATGCAAAGCTTGACTTCCCTATACATAGGTTAAGACAGTGGACTGAGCACCTGAGACCTGTCAACTTCCAGGGAGCAACTCTCAGGTCAAAATAACCCATCAAGGGACTCGACTCCCTCCCCCCAGGAGGAGGAAGGAAGTTCATCCTGCTGCATGGTGCTTACACAAAGCAGGGTAACCTTTGGCCCATGAAGTGGGCATTGTGGCCAAGGTCTAGCTTTTACCTGTGCCTCTTCAGGTTTCTTAGTAAGACCCCAAATACAAATGTAAGGCAGGAAAAGGCTTAGAATCCCACGAGCAGTCAAACCAGCCTACTAAGGACCATCGCGCATACAACCTGTATCTACACAGGGCACACAAGTCATCTAAAAGCTCCTACTCGGGTCCTTTAATTAGGTCAATGTGTATAATATTCATGTTTAGAGCATTGTTTGGGCACAGTCAGACAGCAGAAGTGCGAGTCACTCCTCAGGCGGGGGATGACCATCAGGAGCTCCCCAAGAGGCGCTTAGGCAGCAGACCTGTCTATGGGTGGGGATACTGAGGGAGAGCATAAAGACCACCAGGCTGGGGACCATATGAACCTGGTCTCAGACTGAGGCACCTCTGTGGACAAGCCACTGTACCTCCCTGCCGGGCAGGCTTCCTCTGCAGCATGGGCATTAGAGCCATCTTTAAAATTGTCGGGCATAAGGAGGCAGAACTCAATGCAGGAGTTGACACAAGGAAACCAGAGTGAATAGAGAGGAACAGAGGAAAGAGTCTTGCCAATCAGGACCTTAGACTCACACTGTCTGTGCTCTCCAGCACAGATTCTAGGTGTGTCTGTCTTGGTAACACAGCAGTGACTGCAGAAGACACATCCTGAAAGCAGCCAAGGCCTAGAACAGATCTGTGCTCACATTTGGCCATGGCAGTTGGGAGGATACTTAGTGAAACTCTGGTGCCCTACAGCCTTGCTCTTCGATGCCCACCCAGCAACTAGAAGAAGCAGAAGCAGAGGAGTGTTGTAGGTGCTGGGGCATAGGTGTCGTGACCCCCTTCTCCCGGGCTCCATACTTGAGTTGGCGGGGTTCACAGTCCAGGCCTGGTAGCAGCAGCCGGGCTGCCTGCCGGATATCTCCACTGTC
>LOEQ01002248.1:87699-97878 GCA_001685075.1 Bramus lutescens | reverse complement strand
GTCTTGGAGCCCATCTCATTGTTGAAGATCCTTGAGATAGCTCTCTAGCTGCTGCGCCCATGCTGGGGCCTGAGCAGCCCCTTTCCCAACTCACCAGTGTCCGTGTCCTTGCTGCCTTTTGATTTGTATCCTCTGTTACAGATATTTTTTTAAACATTTCTTCTTTCATTGTGTACGAGTGCTGAGACTCTGAGGCCCCATTTCTGCTGTATATATATCCTGACTCGGGGCTTTTATTCAGCAAGCTGTTCATTCTTCTGTCAGACAATGTCATATTCAACTCTGTTCATATTAAACCACTGTGAAGCAAGCCTCCGTTTTCCTCCTTAAGTTGTAAATTTACTGTTTCCCAGTGTTGAGCGCATGCTGGGTATTGTGTAGAAGTCGTGCAACATGGCCATTGTCCTGAGGTGATGAGTAAACTTTGCATTTATATTACATTACAGAAAAGCAGATTCTGCTTGTAGTAGCCTATGGTTTCTTGTTACTTACAACTGACTTTGTTACATAGATAATACATCTCCTTCCAGGAAGTAGCCATATAATACCTGTGGTTTAGGTCAGATTTAACAGATTTGATTTTTACATTTGTGGAGTTTTGCTAATTTGAGTTGAATGTATTTACATTACATGTGTTTATATATGCATACTAATGTGTTATAACATAAACATACATATAGACCCATCCTCTGGTGCACCCACATATCACCAACAAACAGCCTCTTTCATTGTCTTTTTACCTCATTTAATGCTGCTTCATTGTGTTGTTTTTCAAACAGATTTGATGCAGACAGAAAGGTGGGTGAAATCCTGAGAACTTCTGATGGGTCTATGTTTTCATCTGACTAATATGGTCTTGTACAGAATGGGTTCCAGGAAGGTTGGAATGAGGAAGGTAGGAATCTTGGCATTTGGTAAAGATAGTTTTAGAGCTGGATATGATAGTATATGTTTGTAATCCCAGCATATGAGAGGTGCAGGCAGGAGGATCAGTTCACAGTCAGCCTTCATTACATGGTGAATTTGAGATCAACCTGGTCAATATGGGACCTCGTCCTCCTAGAAAAGCTACTTTTAATTTACTTGAAAATGAAACAATGGTGTAGAAAATGATGTGTTCAAAAGATGAGGACATTACAGAGACTCAAGAGTGATAATTTGGTTTTAAATAGAAGAGCCAGCTGAATTAAAGAAGTTAAGAAATTTTTGATCATTAGTGAATGAGCTGACTAAAATATATCTGAGGGAATATAGGAAGAATAGGTATTTCTGTGAGATAAAGGAAAGGGGTGATCAAGAGATACAACCTTCATAGGTAGCAGTGTTACAGAATGAACTGGAGAATAACTAGAAAAAGCAGCTGTAAAATAAAGTACCAACAATATTTTAGGTAGATAGTAGGCAGCTAGGTAGGTGTAGGGTAGGGTAGTCTAAGTACAAGTAAAAAACATTCTGTTTCTTCACAGACTTCAGGATTCAAGAGTTCTCTATATAAGACAAAAATGAGAGATAAATATGAAAGAAGTTTACCATATCTAATTAATTATCGCCTTTCCCCACTTATTCTTTTACCTGAGGCAAGGTTTCACTTTGTAGCCCATGCTAGTCTGGAACTTGTGATCCTCCTGTCTCTGCCTTCTGGGTGATAGCACTGTATGGGTGATTTCCTTTTATTATGAATTTCAATTTTCAACAAGTTCAATTTTCTATTTTTGGAGGAAAATTGACCATTTTAAACCCAGTCACTAGGTCCTCTATGAACCTTAAATCCAAGTCCTCTTACCCATCCAACAAGTGTTTACTACTACTGAGTCCCTTTTTTTCATAGCTCAGAAAGATTCAACCTTATATTGGGTTCTAGGAGAGAACAAATCTTACACATAGCTAGACCTGAAAGAAGCCTACATCTTAACATTCCAAAGATGCCTTACCCACCCTTTGACCTATTGGAGATGAGAAGTTGAGCTAGTAAAGGTGGGAGAGGTGAACAACAACAGGCTTTGCAGGATTTTGTATGCTACATATCCTAGGTGAGACACTTCTGTGTTGAAATACTTGGTGTAATCATTTAAACAGAATCACCTGCTGTGGAAATTCAGACCAGCAGCTCACTAAAATGGATATTTCTTCATGTCCTTGTGGGCTGTTGAGTCACTCCTGGTATTCTCTTAGGCACAATAACCATTCTAATTTTCCTTCACTTGGTTTTTTAACCCTTTTATCTTTATAATTCTGAAATTTCTCCAGTCTTCACTTGTGCCTAAGCAGGGAGTCTAAAACTGAGTACTACTTTAATTATAGCATAAAGGTTAAGTGGTTGTTACTCTTATTATAAATTGCTAGTAATTAATTTTTTTTTAAAATTTTTTGGGATGGGTCAAGTAGTTGAGGCTGGTCTTGAACTAGCTGTACAGCCGAGTAGCTCCTGAACTTCTGATTCCATTCTCAAATATTGGTGTTACAGGCTTGTGCCACCACACCTGACTTTTTTTTAATTTATTTTTATTTTTTTTTAGACAGGGTCTCACTTTGTATCTCAGGATGACCAAGAACTCACTATTTACTTAGGCTAGGCTCAAACTCTTGGGTGATCCTCCTGCCTCAGCCTTCTGAATGCTGGAGTTACAGGAGTTAGGTCATCATGACCAACTTCAAGGTTCTTTTAAAATATAGACTCATGGATAATTTAGTTTGTGATTCTTTGCTTCTTTCCTTCTGACCACCCACCACTCATCATTCATCTTTTCCTTTTTTGCATTGCTTATACAACAAATTGTCTTAATTTTATTTTTAGATTTTTCTTTCCTACTTCCCTGTGTGTGTCTGTCTATGCTTCTTTTTTTTAAATACTCATTTTTATATAAAACAAAGTAGGAATAATTATCAATATCACAAAAGGATTTTTTTTTTCGAGACAGGGTTTCTCTGTAACTTTGGAGCCTGTCCTAGAACTAGCTCTTGTAGACCATGCTGACCTCGAACTCACAAAGATCTGCCTGCCTCTGCCTCTTGAGTGCTGGGATTAAAGGCGTGTGCCACCACCGTCCAGTTTACAAAAGCATTCTTTAAACCCTTTGAGAGCTCCTTTAAATAGGTGATTTCTATGGCGAGTTTGTCTGTTTTTCACAGTCTTCACTCTGTAACAGTAGCTAGCCTCAAACTCATTATGTAGCCCAGGCTGGCCTTGAACTCTAAAAATCCTCTGGCTTAGCCTCTTGATTGCTGCCATTTACTGTTTTATGCCAAGATGCCTGACTTTTTTCAGTGGTTTCTAGTGTTTGTATGTAGATAGAAATTCTTTTACCTAGAGAAACTGAAGGTAAAGGGTAAATATGGTTAACAGGAACTGTCAGCTGGGGATTAAAAATTAGGAGAAGAGGGCTGGAGAGATGGCTCAGTGCACAAAAGCATTTGTTGCTGTTGCAGAGAACCCTGATTTAGTTCCCAGCACCCACATGATGGCTCACAACCATTCGTGACCCCAGTTCCAGGGAATCGGATGCTCGTTTCTGAACTCCATGGGCCCTAGGCACATCTGTGGTGCACATATATGCAGGCAAAACATTCACAAAAGAGAAAACAAAATTTTGGGCATGAGAGATGATGGCTCAGTGGGTAAGAGTACTGGCTGCTCTTCCAGAGAACCCTGGTTTAATTCCCAGCACACATACGTCAGTTTGCAACCATCTATAAGCCCAGTCTCAGAGGATCCCACATCCTCTTCTGGCTTCCATTTCACTGCTTTCACATGGTACAGTACACTCACAAAGGTGTATAGAAATAAATTATAAATAAAGAAATACTTTTTTTTAAATTAGGAAAAAGCTGCAGTTCATGAATTCGTAGAAATTGTATTCATGTGTTTCTTTTTAAGAAAATGTATCAATGCTTTTTCATCTAGTTGCAGTAAGCTCTTAAAAATTTTTGCTAACAGATATATACATTTTAGTTTGTTATGTATTTTTATTCTAAAATACAGTAACTTTTGTTGAGAGTCAGCTTTTCAAGGCTGTGGTAATGCAGGCATATACATTTTTTGGAGACAGGACCTCATTATATAGCCCTGGCTGTTTTGGAACTCCCTATGTAGACCAAGCTAACCTCAAACTCACAGAGATATGCCTCCCCAGTGCTGAGATTAAAGGGGTACACCACCACATTTAGCTACATTTTTGTTTTTCTACATATTTTTGTTCTAATGTTTAAATACAAGGACTTCTAGCCCAGGCATGGTGGCACATGCCTTTAATCCCAGCACTCAGGAGGCACTCTGAGTTTGAGGCCAGCCTGGTCTACAATGCTAGTTCCTGGACACTTAGGGCTGTTACACAGAGAAATCCTGTCTTGAAAAACCAAAATACACACACACACACACACACGGACATCTAATATTCATGAGACAAGAATATTTGATACTATATCATCAGACTGAAGACTCAGGAAAATGTGAAAGGAAGTAAAAAGAATACCAGGGCTAGAATAGAAACCTGACTTCTGGATCTGGCTGTGACTGGCTAGAGGACCTTAGGTGAATTGTTTCAAGACTTCAGGCTTTTCTTCTCAACTATAAAATGAATATATTTGTTTGAATGATATAGGTATTTAACTAAGTTTATAATTGCCCTAATTTTACCTTAAATCTTCTAGATGAAAAATGTTGGTAGTAATAACTTACATGGAGTTGTGTGTCTGTGTCTTTTGAAGACAAAGTCGTGCCATGATAGCCTTGAATTTTCAGTGATTCTCCTTTCCATGGCTATGATTACAGGCATTTGCCACTACACCCAGCTATGGAGTTATTCTTATTTAAATTATATAAATTATAACTCTGTTGATTTGACTACAAAAGAGCCTCTTTTGTTAAAATAGTTGATTTTAAAATTCAAAAGCAGTTTATGTAAATGAACAAAATTTCAACAAAACAAGCATATAAAGAAAAAGTGAAAGATTTTTCCTTATTCTTCCCTATTCCCATTTTCTAAAAATGACTTTTAACTGGTGTATCTTAAAGCTCCCCTTCCCCTCTTCCCTCTCCCCTCTGTCCTCATATATACACCTATAGGAACATCCACACATATGTATAGTTTTTTTTAAATAGAACATTGTTTTACTACTATGAAAATTAATATATTATGGAATGTACTATGTATTTCTTGCATTAATAATGGTATGACATGCAATAGTATAGCTTTATTGCAATTTAACAATTTGCCTATTAATGGAAACTTGCCTCCAAGCATTCACTTTTATAAATACTACATTTAATCTTTATCCTGTATCTAAGTATTTCTGTAGGATAGATTTTGAGAGAAGGAATTGCTGAGTCAAAGAGTGTGCAATTTTTACTTTGATAGCTACAGCTAAATTACTTGTTTTTTTTTTTGAGACAGGTCTCTCTGTGAAGCCCTGTCTGCTGGCAACTCACAGAGATACACCTACCTTCCAAGTGCTGGGTTTAAAGGTATGGGCCACAAAGCTGGGCTAAATTTGCTATTTTTAAGAGTATAGTTTAGACCCCATACTAATACCAAATGACTGTTTCTGCTGCTCCCCTCAAATGATGAAATTCATGTTTCCTCACAAGAATTTTCCCTGCTAAACGTGGTACAAATTTAAATAATCTGAAATTATCAAAATATTTGGTGAAAGTGTTGTTTTCATAATTCAAATTTGCATTTCATGATGCATTTAGTTGTAATAATACCAACTGTTAGGAATTTACAAGTTTCCCCACACATTTAATTTTGGCCATTCTAGAAGCAGTATCTTTCTATCAGTTAAAGATCCTTAACCACTTTAACAAATTTAGTTATCACTCTTAAGTTAATGAATATTCCTATTTTTTTCCACTAGCCTTTGGGGGACAGTGAAGTCCATTAGTCCATTGGCAGTGCAACCTTGTATGAGGTACTTGCAAAACCAGTTCTGTCTTAGATTAGCACTACTTGAGGTGAAGTTCAGAGTAACTCCCATAGATCCACATGGAAATATAATTTGCTTCTTGGGCCCCAGCTTGGACTTTTTGTTATTTTTCCTAGATCCAAATCTTAAATTCTAGGAATGGCTAAACAAAAATGGTGGTGGGTGCAGGAGGGGACCAAGAACAATATGTTGATTTAAATAGGAGGCCAAATTACAATATCCTGCTCTTCTGGTTGGCTGTGTGTCAATGAGAAATGAGCAAGCCTGTAGTTATTTGTATGCAGTAGAAGCACATTCCCTCTCCTGATTGGTCTCTTCATGGTGGGAAGGACTACAGGAAGCTACTGGTATGAGAAACCAATGGGAACACTGTGATGCTACTTTCGAAAGTGAAATCTGCCTTGCTTCTGTGGCCCACAGCCTGCACATCCTTCACAGTCTCACACTTCACATGTGTCCCAGAGTTATCACCTGTTTTGATGCAGTTAACTCAGGTTATAGGTTTTATAGCTGTTAGATGAAGTCCTCCATAGACTGTACATCAAGGCCAACTTGGAGCTCTCCCTTGGGTTTGGTTGCTGGGGTCCAGGGTCAGAGCAATGGAACATTTGCTGGCATGTTTGACCTTCCTTGCTACAACATCACCACACGTGGAAGCAGGAAAGGCCATAATAGCTGGAGACTGAATATCTTTGTACTAAGTCCATTGGAAGAACAGATGTCTGACCTAGAAATTTGTCCATTCCATGCCACCATTTCAGCCAGTCCTCTGTCATCTGATTTTACACAGTGTACCTTTATACACACATCAATTTACCATAGAAAATCCATTGTGTTATGTTTTTATTACCTCAATTTACCATGCTTAAATGCTTTTCAGTGTTTTGAAAATGTTATTTACTAGATTCATTGAATGTAACACAGTATACACAATATGCCATAGTATGATTATAAATGGCTTATTTAACTGTTCTCTTATTGATGGATTACTGGATTATTTTAACTTTATTATTACTTTTACAAACAATAGTGGTTTGACTATTCTTTGACTCTTCATCTTCTCAAACTGTGATCACGGACTCCATTGAAAAATAACTTCTCTAAAGCCAAAAATTAGAAAAGTAAAATTGACATTTTTTTAAAGTTTACATTGATGTGTGCCCTAATAAGATACAACTGAATTCTCATATCTGTTTCTGCCTTAATTCTCTTATCTATTGTTTCCACTGAAATATATCACATATATTATTATAAAAATATGTATATATGTATACACATATATACTATATATAATACTCTTCACTATTCTTAAAAGTTTGGGTCATGCTATATAGCCCTGACTGGCCTGTCACGTCCTATATAAACTAGGCTGGCCTCAAACTCATGGCAGTCCTGATGTCTTAGTCTTCTAAGTGCTGAGATTACAGGCATGTGTCACTACACTTTTTTTGTTTGTTTTGCTTTGCTTTTTTTTTTTTAAAGAGAGTATTACTATATGGCCCCTTGTGGTTGTAACTCACTGTGTAGACCAGGCTGGGCTTGAACATACAGCAGTCCTCCTGCCTCTGCTTCCAGGTGCTGAAATTACAGATATGTATACTGTGCCTGACTGTTCTAACCATTTTTAAGTGACATTAAGTGTTGCGGGAGCTCCTTCCGCTCCTTCAGCCAATAGCCGCTGAGCTACCAGCCCATTGGGGTGTGGTCTCGCTTTAAAAAAGCAGCAACTGCCCTGCGCTAGCTCTCTTGCTTCCAGCGAATAGGCTCCTTCCCTGATTGCGCAGAGGGCTGTTGTCTGGGACGGTGATCTGTAAATTTTTCCCTTTAAATAAGTAATCATAATTCCCAACCGGTGTGGGATTGTTTATGACTTATGCCGTCAATTAAGCATGTCTGCATTGTTGTGCAACCATTACTACCACACATCTTAATACATTTTTCATCTTTCCACTTTAAACTCAGTAACATCCCATTACTCCTAGCAGCCACCATCCTTTCTGTTTCTTTGAATTTGATAATCATAAGTATCCCATATAAATGGACTATTCCTTACATTTTTGTTAATTGCATTTTTTTTTCTGAGACAAGGGTTTCTTTGTAGCTTAGGAGCCTGTCCTGAAACTTGCTCTGTAGAGCAGGCTGGCCTTGAGCTCACAGAGATCCGCCTGTCTGCATATTTATTTGTATATGTGTGCATTTGTAAGTGCTACAGCACACGTGTGGGAATCAGAGGGACACTTGCAGGAATCAGTTCTCACCATCTGCCACGTAGGAACTGGAATTGAACTCAGGTTGTCAGGCTTGGTGGCAAGTGCCTTTACATGCTGAGCCATCTCACTCACCCTTATTTATTTTTTTGTGACTGGTTTCTTTCACTTTAGCATAAAACCGAGGGTCATCCATGTTACAGCACATGTCAGAATGCCTATCCTTTTAAAGGCTGCATGTTTCCCATTTAGTCCCCATACCCTCTTGTTAATTCATCTGCCAAGGACACTTGAATTGTTTCCATTTATTTTAATTAAAAAATGTAATTACATTTATTTATGAGTGTGTGTACATGCACGTGCATGCTGTGGAGTGTGTATGTGGGTTCAGAGTACAATTTGTGGAAGTTGGTTCTCTGGTTCCAGTATATGGGTCCTGGGGATTGAACTCAGATTGTCAGGCTTGGCGGCAAACACCTTTAACCTGCTAAGATGTCTCACAGGCCTCATTTTGTAAAATTTATGCATGTGTCATGTGTATGTGTGTGTTGGGGGGGCAGAGAACAACCTTGTCATCCTTAAGAACTCTATTCCGTCTCCTTTTAAAAAATGCTTAATAAATAAGTGTATTTCCTTGAGACTTCTGCCTAACATATGTGTCTGTTTGAAAAGTGATGATGAATATAAAAATAATAAAAAACACAATACAAGCTGCTCTCAAAGTTTCCCATTGTTTTCCCACCACATAAGGCTACTTGGCTGAACTGTGGGCTTACCTTCTTTAAGTTACTCCCCGTGTCAAAGTTATGAACCTTTAACTTAAAGACTTTAGATGGTGATGATACGTATCTCCAGAAGGTGTTTAACCTTTATTCCACAAATTAAGAATGTTTTTAATAAATTTAACTGGGGACTCAAGCCTGGTAGGACTTCCTCTCCTTATAGTCAGCCTCCACTGCAGAAGACATTCAATGCAAGATTTGCCTGAAGTTTTCTGCTCTGATACATTTATAGTTTCTACTTCAAATGTTGGATTCTTTGCTTTCTTCAATTTTAACATAATTCACCCATGTTTTCAGGCTTCTTAAGTCTCTGTAGAAGTTGTGATGGAGGGCTGGGCATGGTGGCACACACCTCTAATTCCAGCACTTGGATGGCAGAGGCAGGTTGATCTCTTGAGTTTGACATCAGCCTGGTTTACTGAAGAGTTCCAGGACAGCCAGAGCTGTTGCACAGAGAAACCGTGTCTCAAAAATCCAAAAGAAAAAAAAAAGCTGTGATGGTGTTTTCTATCACTTTGCAGTAAATCTGGGTTAATAGAACCCTCAGAGACCTCAGGTTTTATTCCTGATTTCCACACTCAACAATCAAGGGATTCTTCTCAAAATATCTACATGAGTCAACTGCACTTCAAGGTTGCCTCCCTCTTTTTCCCCCCTTTTTTATTTTTTAAATTATAGTTACATAATTTCTCTCTTGCCTTTCCTCCCATACATCCCTTTTTTGCTCTCTTTGAAATTCATGGCCTCTTTTTTCATTAATAGTTGTTACATGTATGTATACATATATACATATATTCCTAAATACATAAATACAACCTGCTCAGTCTGTATTACTTGTATGTATGTTTTCAGGGCTGATCACTGGTATTGAATAACTAATTGGTGTGCTCTTTGCTGGGGAAGACTATTTCTCCCTCTCACAGAAATCCTTAGTTGCCTATAGTAGGGTTGAGGCCTTGTGTGCTTTTCCCCCATCCACTTTGGCATGTTTTTTGTTGTTGTCCTTGTTCAGCTCATGTTTAGACAGTCATGTTGGCGAGACTTTACAGGTGTAGCTTCTGCTATTACTAGGAGACACAGTCTTGCAGCAAAACCCCCATACTCTCTCTGGCTCTTAAAGTCTTCCCTCCCCAATATTCCACCATTTTGCCTGAGCCTTAAGGGCAAGAGTGTTTTGTAGATGTATCCATTAGGACTGCTCCGCAACTCTGTATTTTTTTGTTGTTGTTGTTTTTCGAGACAGGGTTTCTCTGTAGCTTTGGAGCCTG
>LOEQ01002248.1:70678-86515 GCA_001685075.1 Bramus lutescens | reverse complement strand
TGTGAGTTTCTGTGTGGAACAGCCCTGTCATGTCCAGAAGACATTGTTTCAGAAGTAGTCTTTCTTAACTTCTGTCTCTTAGAATCTTTAGGCTTTCTCTTTCTACAGTGTTCCCCGAGGAGTGTATGTGAGTGTGTGTGTGTAAAGCAAAGCACTCCATAGCCACTTATTCTTTGTACTGTGACCAGTTGTGAATGTCTGTATTAGCTGCTGTCAATGACAAAAATAAAAATTTGATGAGGGCTGAGAGCTGCAGTAATCCATGGGTATAAAGAATTTAGAAGGCAGCTTGATATTATGTGTATTTGGCAAAATAATAGTAGTAGCTTTACCCCCTAGGGCCTATGACCTCCCCAGCTATTCATTCTTGGCTAGGTTTATAGTACAAGCATGAATTCCTCCCGTAGAGCAGGCCTTGAATCTAATTAGCTTAAAAACTTTTGTAGTGCTGAGGATCAAGAATTTATCCAATACTAGGTTGTTCTGAGTGGTATTTTAGTTTCATACTTAATGTATTTGACAATTTTATACATGTCTATAGTACATATACATGGCTATAATACAATTCAGTCATATTTACTCTCCCACTAAGTTTTATTCTATTCTTGAAACTGTTTAGAATTGGATTTTGTAAATGATATATTTGTACCCTCTGTTTTTCTAGATAGGTGATTAATTGTCCCAACATTTTTCTCAGTGATTTGAAATGCTACATATGTCATATACTGAATTTTCCCTATTCGAGTCTGTTTCTGGATCTTTTATTTTGTTTTGCTGTTATTGTTCTTATGCCAACTTCATACTTTTCAAACGACTACTTTAGGTTTGTTACTTTTTCTTTGACATATAGTCTTTGTATACTGACTATGGTCTTCTCAAAATTCCATGTTCAAATGATCCTCTTGCCTTAGCCTTTTAAAAACTGGGACTATAAGCATGTGTTGCCATGTCCAGCGTGCTATGTATTTTGAAACATGGCAAAGTCTTCCTCTGTTTTTTAAACATTTCTTTAATAATTTTTAGAAACAGTCAAACATTCCACAGAAAGTCTTACTGTTTTTTTTTCTTTTTAACTTTTTGAGTCAGGGTTTGTTGATGTAGCCCTGACTATCCTCGAACTCACTTTGTAGATCAGGCTGGCACAGATCCGCTTGCCTCTGTATCCTGAGTGCTGGGATCAAAGGTGTGTGCCACCACTTCCTGGCCTTTTTTTTTTTTAAGATTTTTGAATTGTCACCTTAATTTTGATAAAGTAGCTATCTTTACATTGTAGAGTTTTCCTGAGCACAGGACTGTAGTAGATTCCTCTGTTTAATCAGGACTTGTTAATGATGTCTCTCATTTCCTTTAGGCTTCTACATATTTTGTAATACCATGTTTACTCATCTGTCTGTCTCATCTATAAACTCTCTTGGAATTTTTGTTTCATTTGTGTATTTACAATATCTGGCATAGACTGATGGACATTTTACACTATAGCAATTGTTCCGAATTTGATTAAAAACCATGGCCTCACCCCATAGAAGAATGCACAGAATCTTAAATAATATTTCAAGGGATAAGTAGACACTGTACCTGATATCTGTCAGGTCTGAGTGTCCTAATCAGAAGTGAGATGCTCTATAATAGCAGTTGAATACATTTTTGTGGAACTTGAGGGAACAATTTAATACTTTAAGCACAGGCTGTCACGGAAAGTTTTTTAGCCACAGATACTCTCTTTGGCCTGAGATTGAATGAGCAAATAGGATTTTCTTTGATTTTGAAGGGCAGAAAAGGAACATTTTAGGTAGACTGGTCCACCCTCTGAAAGCCTATTTATTCTACAAGATTTTGGAATAATTTAAAAAAAAATTTGTTAACTTTCTTAAATCCCTTTGGGCTTTCTCTTACCTTTCTCATCTTCCCTTACTGCCAATCACTCGCCCACTGTTTCATCCCTTGCCAGGTATTTGCATTGTTTTCCTGGGAAGCTGAAAGCATTGTAGATAAGTTTCTGTACCCTAAATTTCCTCTTAAATTATTTCTACTTGCTTACTTTAACAGAAACTTGGTGTCTTAGGGGTTCTATCACTGTGATAAAACATCACAAACAAAGGCAAATTGAGGAGGAAAGGATTTGTTTCATCTTACACTTCTCCATCACTCTCATGAAGGGAATTCAGGGTGGAAACTCAAGGCAGGAACCAGGAGGCAGGAACCAGGAGGCAGGAACAGAAACGGAGACAATGGAGGAACCACTGCTTACTGGCTTGCTCCCCAGGGCTTGCTCAGCCTTCCTTCTGATACAACTCAGGACCACCTGCCCAGGGATGGCACCACCCACAGTGGGCTGGGTCTTCCCACATCAATCATCAATTAAGAAAATGTCCTGCCAGGTGTTGGTGACTCAGGGCAGCAGAGGAAGGCAGATCTCTGTGAGTTTGAATCCATCCTGGACTACATAGTGAGTTCCAGGACAGCCAGGGCTGTTACATAGAGAAACCATGACTCCAAAAACCAACCAACCAAACAAACAAAAAAAGTCCCACAGACAGGCCAATCTGATGGGAGCATTTTCTCAATTGAGGTTCCCTCTTCTCAGATCTCTGGGTTTGTGTCAAGTTGGTAAAAACCAACCAGCACTCCTGGATTTTCCCAAAGTGTTATACTCGCCCTATTGTTATGGCACTTTCAGATATGGAGATCTCACTAGGATGCCTTAACTGATCTCCGATCTCAAACTTGTGACTCAATTCTCTTGCCTCAGTCTTCCAAGTAGGCATGTCTACAGGTGTGTAGCATATGTAAGTTGCTTCTTTACTAATAAACATTTAGGTGGTTTTCAGCATTTTAGTTTACAAACAATATCACAGTAAGCATCCAAATAAATGTATGTTCTTGTATATGTAAATGTGCTTATAGAATAGATTTGTGGAATTTGAACACCTGGATCAAATGCATGAACATTTCAAAATTGGTAAGTAGGGACGAGAGGAGATAAAAGAGGGTGGGGGTAAAGGTTAATTAGAATATATTATATAAATTTATGAAAATTGTGAAAGAACAACATTAATTAATAAAAGTATTTGATAACTACTGGCATTTTTATCTTATATGTTTGTTTAAATGTATATTATTAACAAGAATACATCAGTGTTCATTTTCTTATATTTTACCAATACTGGAGCTTTATTAATTTGGGTAAGTTTTGTTTCACAAGGAAAGTTACTGTTTTGTTTTTTCTCTTTACTACTTTGGCTTTCAGTCTATTTCTTTCAACTCTTGGATTATAAATCTCTCCTTTGAAGTGTATGCCTTTTGCAATGTTTCCTTCCTCCTTCCCTCTTTTTTCCTTTCTCCACTCTCTTCCTCTCCTTCCTTTTCTTTCTTTCTCTTTCCTTCCCCCCTGTTTTTGGTTTTTCGAGACAGGGTTTCTCTGTGTAACAGCCATGACTGTCCTGGAACTCACTCTGTAGACCAGGCTAGCCTCAAATTTAGAGATCTGCCTGCCTCTGCCTCCAGAGTGCTGGGATTAAAGGCATGTGCTACCACTGCCTGGCTTTTTGTTTGTTTTGTTTGAGACAGGGTTTCAGTCTGGAGCTCTGGCTATCCTGGAAGTCACTCTGTAGACCAGGCTGGCCTTACACTTACAGAGATCTGCCTGCCTCTCCCTCCCAAGTGCTGGGATTAAAGGCGTGTGCCTCCATCTCCTGGCCCCTCTTTTTTAAAAACAGGGTTTCGTGTAGTCAGTTGGCCTCTAACTCAATATGTAATAGTCGCTTTTGTATTGCTGTGAAGAGGCACCATGACCAAGGCAACTCTTTTTTGTTTGTTTGTTTCTTTTCTTTTTTGAGACAATGTTTCTCTGTGTAGCTTTGGAGCCTGTCCTGGAACTTGCTCTGTGGATCAGGCTGGCCTCAAACCCACAGAGATCCACCTGCTTCTGCTTCCCTAGTGCTGGGATTAAGGCCTGTGCCACCACTGCCCTGCTCTACCAAGGCAACTCAAGAAAGAAAGCATTTAATTAGGGGCTAGTTTACAGTTTCATAGGTTAGTCCACTATCATCATGGCAGGACTCGTGGTGGCAAGTAGGCAGGTGCTGGGGCAGTAGCTGAGAGCTACATCCTGTTCCACAAGGAGAGAAGAGAGAGAATGTGAGAGGTCTGGAGAGAGAGAAAGAATTTGTGAGAAAATATGTGTGTGTGTGTGTGTGTGTGTGTGTGAGAGAGAGAGAGAGAGAGAGAGCACTTAGACCTGTCACAGGCATTTGCACAGCTTTCCAGGAGACACCTCCACATTGTTGAAGTAGGGTCCTTCATTGTTTCTGTCACTGCCCAGCATACCAGGCTAGTTGGCCCTCTAGATTCTGTCTGATTCTGTCTCTGCCTCCCACCCTGCCTTAGGAGTGCTGAGATTACAGATGCACATCATAGCACCCAGCCTTTTATGTTGGTTCCAGGGTGGAACTCAGGTCCTTCATGTTTCTGCCCCAAGTAAGTGCTTTTACCAGGGAACCACCTTCCTGACCACCGAGATGATCCTGAGCTTCTGCTCCTCCTCCCTTCACTGCTCATTTTGCCCCGATCCCAGGCATGTGCTGCCCCATCCAGTTCGTGTGCTTCTGGAGACTGAATCCAGGGCCTTGTACATGGCAGGCAAGTACTCTAACTGTGCCAAATTCCCAGACCTTTACAAGTCTTATTGTAAACATATGTGTGAGGCCCTAGGTTTGATACCTAGCACTACAAAATATTTCAATGATTTGTAAGAATTTTAAAAATATTTTCTGGTCTTACATACTTTGTCAGATTTATATTTTGCAGATATTTTCCCCAACTCTGTACTTACCTACTTCCTTTCCTTCCTTCCTTCCTAGGAAGGAAGGAAGGAAGGAAGGAAGGAAGGAAGGAAGGAACCCTCTCTCTCCCTCTTTCTTTCTTTTTATTTCCTCCCTTCCTTCTTTCTGTCCTTCCTTTTTTTTTGAGACAGGATGTCATTATGTAATCTTGGCTGACCATGAAGTCACTATGTAGACCAGGCTGGCCTCAAACTCAGAAATCTGCCTGCCTCTGTTTTCCAAGTGCTGGGATTAAAGATATGCACCTTATTCATTTTCTTAATGCTTTTTTTTACATAAACTGAGCTTTAAATTTGGTAAAGTCTAATATATTCACACCTGTACATGCTTGTGTGTGTGTGTTTCTGTATATATTTTAAGGTGTGATCTGTTATGTAGCCCAGAGCCCTCCTAATCTAGCCTTGCAAATGCTAACATTACAGAAGTATGCCCAGCAAATTAATTTTGTTATTTATTTATTGTGGATGTATCCATTATTTACCCTTTGTGATTCCTAGTCCCTTAGATTGAACTCAAGTCATCAGACTTGGTGACAGGTACTTTATCTGCTCAATTATCTCACCATTTCAAATTTATTTATTTTTTTGTTTTTTCAAGACCTGTGTATAACAGCTCAGGAACTCACTTTGTACACTAGGCTGGTCTTGAACTCACAGAGATCTGCCTACCTCTGCCTCCTGAGTGCTGGGTGGCGTGTGCTGCCACCTCTGCTCCCAAGTTTATCATTTTTTATGACCATTGTTTTCTTTGTTTGAAAACATCTTGGTCCTCAAGTCTTAAAGATTACCTTTGGACTTTCTTCTAGGAATTGATAGGCTTGCATGCATGTATGCATGTGCACCATATATGTGCCTCGTGCCTGGTGAAATCAGAATTCTCTGGAACTGGAGTTACAGATGGTTGTGAACCACCATGTTGATGCTGGGAATCAAATTCAGGTCTTCTGCAAGAATAAATGCTTTTGACTACTGAGACCAGGCTGGCCTCGAACTCACAGAGATCTTCCTACTTCTGCCTCCTGAGTATTAGGATTCAAGGCGTGTGCCACTACTGCTTAGCCTAACATGTTTTTTAACTTCTTACTTTGAACTAATAAAGAAAAGTTGCAGGAATAATATGAAGAATTATCATAAATCTTTAACCTAGATTTATAAATTTAAAAAGTGTGACCACGTTTGTTTTTAAATATAATTTTATCTTCATAGTTTTTCCTGTAGTATACTGCTAAATAGTTTAGCATGGTTTTCCTAAGAACAGGGACATTTTCTTACAGAAATCACAGAATAATGATCAAAATCAGATCTTACACTTGAATTTTGGTTTGTTTTGAAACAAGGTCTTACTCTAGCTCAGGTTGGCATGTAGCTTATTTTGTAGTTCAGGGTAGCCTCAAACTCATGATACAATTAGTGCCTCAGCCTCCCAAGTGTTGGAATTGCAGGCATGAGCATCACACCAAGATGTTCCAATAATATTCTTTGTAGCATTTTTTCCAATCCAGAATTTGATATTAAATTAGGTTGCTATATCACTTGGTCTACTTTAACCTAGACTACTTCTTGAGCCTTTTTTCTTTTTCTTTTTCAAGACAGGGTTTCTCTGTGTAGCCTTGGTTGTCCTGGAATTCACTCTGTAGACCAGGTTGGCCTCAGAACTCGGAGATTCACTTGCCTCTGCCTCCTGAGTGCTGGGATTAAAGGAGTGTGCCACCCCCACCTGGTCTCCTGGGCCTTTTTAAAAGTGTGTGTGTGTGTGTGTGTGTGTGTGTGGTATTCAGATTCATGTATTCTCATGTGTATTAGTTTGTGCATGCATGTGTATGTGTGCGCATGTGTGTATGGAGACCTCAGGTTGATGCTTGGCATCTTCCTGATTGCTTCCTTGATTGCTTTCTCTATGTTGAAGCATGGTTTCTTACTCAACTGAGAGCTCACCAGTTAGTTTTACTTGGTCCAGCTAGCTGGCTTGCCTGGGATCGCCTGCTTTTTTCTCTGAACTGTTGGAATCACAGATGACTCTACTGCCTGCCTCATTTTCTTGCGTTTTCCCTAAGGATCTAGCCTTCACACTTGTGTGGCAAGTGCTTTATTCCCTGAACTGCCTTCCCTAGCCATTTTTGCTCATCATAATATTGATACTTTCTCTTTTCTTCCTTTTTTTTGAGACAGGGTTTCTCTGTGTAGCCTGGCTATCCTGGAATTCACTCTGTAGACCAGGCTGGCCTTGAACTCACAGAGATCAGTCTGCCCCTGCCTCCGGGGTGCTGGGATCAAAGGCGTGTTCCACCACCACTAGGCTCTCTTTTCTTTTATTTGAGACAGTATTTGTAGCCTGGGCTAGCTTCAAACTATAGCCAAGGATAACCTCGATGATCCTGTCTCCACCTCTTGAGTGATGATGTGCTCCAGTGTCCAGTTTATGCAGTGCTGGGGGTGGGACCCAGGGCTATATCCTCAGTCTGTGCTTGAGCACTTCATAATTTCAGGAAGCTGCCCTGGAGACAGTTTCCTCTGCTTTGGGCAGCCTTGATACTTGATGTCCCTTTCTATTTGATTGATTTTCTCTACCTATTTGTCTTTCTTGATACTAAACATCTGTACTCATCATTTGGGTTTTTCTGTTCTGTTCATACTTCAGTTCATTGATACCTTGCTTTGAAGATTTCCATCTAGAACATAATGCACTATTTCAAGTACCTGTTCTAATCAGCGGAGAGGAGTGGCCTGATGACTTTGTTCTAGACCCTCTGCTCACAAAGATTAGCCCCCTCCCTCTCTGGCACATCAAAAGCTCTGTGGATTTAGGTCAAGCCTATAGTTAATTAGAGTTTCTAAGACTTCAACTCTGCTATGTTTATACATTCAGTGCTTGAACATCTGTGGTTTAGGATCTTGTACAAGTCTTTATTTTGATCTGTTTTTTAAATCTTGCTAAATTTATCTATCATTCCTGTTTATCAGATGTATTTGAATCCCAATGTCACTCAGTTGCACTATCTTGTTTTCCAGTTTATATGTAAACTGGATTATGAAGCCATTGGTGTTTTCATACAAATAGTTGTTGAAAGATGCTGAAAAAAGGGCAGTGTGGAGCTCAAATCTTTCCAGCCTGATTATAAACTTTCTCCCATTGAAATCAGTCCATCTGATAAGGGTAGCTGCTGTTCTACCCTCTTTTGCTGTTGAATATACTTTGAATCAGTTTCTAGTGTTTCCATGGATTCAGTGCTTAAAGATAAATAGGAAGGTCTGATTTTTATAAAAGTGAGGGGAGGCGGTGGCAAGATGGTTCAGTGGGTAGAGGGGCTTGCCATCAAGCCTGAAGACCTGAGTTGGATCCTCAGAACCCTCACGGTGGAAGGAGAAAACGTTTCTACAGGTTGTCCTCTGAGTTTCACATCTATGGTGTGTATGCACCCCCCCTCCAAATGTCAAATAAATAACTAAATAAATACCCAAAAAGCAAGAGGGAGTTTACATAGCAAGTTTGAGGTCATCCTGGGCTACAATGGCACCCTGTCTAAAGGTTTATTTAGTCACATTTCTGGAGGTTTAAAGTCTAAGTGGCAGATGACAGAACATATGTGGGACAGTAAGCACAACTTGAACCAGAAAGCAAAGAGAAGAGGAGATCTTCTTGTTCCTTTTATAACAACTTTTTTAGGAACTTGCGAATCCCATGATGGACACCTGATTCCTTCAAAGTCCCATCCCACTGATATAAGGACCTACCTTTTATGGCCCTGCCCTATAAGGCCCCACACCATTTCCCAACACTCTTATTTTGATGACCCGCCTTCCAGCACATGAACCTTTTAGGAATGTTCAAGCCACATCTAAATCACAGCAAATAGGCCTGAAGATGAAGTAAAATAAAAACATAGCAGATAAAAGCAGCTATCTGAAAGCATATACCCAACACACCCTGAGAGACGGTCTTATAATAAAGTCAGTATGTTTTTCAAGTTTCCATCAAAGCCCCGAGTATGGGCTCCAGAAAAAGAGAATGAAATGTTAAAATACAAAGAAATCCTAATTTAGCTATCTTATGGTTTAGTCATCTGAAATTGTGATCTATTAATAAAAGGAAGGGCTAAGGGAGATCTTTTGCAAAGAGCATGGAAAGGACAATATTTTGTTTCATTAGCTTTTTCACAGTTTATTTTTAATTAGTAGGTAATATGTACATGAATATATATAAATATTATAAAAATATTAAAACATGAGCCCAAGAGTAAATTTCCTCTTCCCAGTTAACTGGTTGGTTTCAAACTCACAATCCTGCTTTAAACTTCTTGTTGGAATTACAGGTATACACATAAAACCGCACACTAGCAGGCTTTTAATATAGTTGTATTTAGTAGAGAATTGTTACCAGGGTCATAATATGATATCACCATATTCTTCTGGATATGAATTCCCTATATTTTTCATTTAAAAATACTTTAAAGTGCTATTTATTATATTTTATCTACATGAATATTCTGCCTGTGTGCTTCTATAAGTACATCGTGTTTATGTGGTGCCCAGAAAGTCAGAAGATGGTGTTGAATTCTCTAGAACTCAGGATCTGAAGTTACAGATGGCTGTGAGCCACCATGTGGGTGATGGGTTTGGAACTAGGGTCCTCAGCAAAAGCAGCAAGTTTTCTTTACCACTGGGCCATCTCTCCAGCCTCCCTTTTTATACATATGTGTGCCTGAGTATATGTATCATGCTTGTGCAGAAACCCACAGAATTACAGATGGTTGTGAGCTGCTGTCTTAGTTAGGGCTTATAATAACATTTTATTTTTATTTTAATAAATAAAGCTTGCCTAAAGATCAGCAAAATTAAGCCACCAGAGGTCAGGCAGTGGTGGCACACACCCTTAATCCCAGGATCTGGGAGATAGAGGCAGAAGGATCTCTGTGCATTCAAGGCCACGCTGGGTTACAGAAGATCAATGCTGAAACAAATCCAGGTGGTGGTGCTTCACCTTTAATCCCAGTACTAGGGAGTCATGTGCCTTTAATCCCAGCACTAGAGAGAATATAAAATGGGAGGAGGGAGAGGCTCTGCCTGCTTAGTCTGCAGTCACCCAGCATTGGTAGAGGTAAGACTTCACTGCTTTGCTTTTCTGGTTTTTGGGTTGAGCCCCAATATCCGTCTCTGGGTTTTTATTATTCATGCTACAAGGGCTTCTACTGAACAGCGGCTTCTGTAGGAAAGGGTTTATTTCACCACATGACAGTCCATCATGTAAGAAGATGGGCAGGAACCTGGAGGCAGGAACCCAAGCAGAGACCACAGGAATGCTGCTTACTGGATTGCTCCTGTGACTTCTTCCTCTGCTCCTCTTGCTTTTTTAAAAAATATTTATTTATTATGTATACAATATTCTGTCTGTGTGTATGNGAGCAGGCAATGCTCTTAACCACTGAGCCATCTCTCCAGCCCTCAGCTTGCTTTTTTTTTAATACACACCATGACCACCTGCCAAGAGGTGGCACCACCCATAATGATCTGGGCCCTCTCACATCAACCATTAAGATAAGTGCCCTAGCCGGGCAGTGGTGGCACACACGTTTAATCCCAGTACTTGGGAGGCAGAGGCAGGTGGATTTCTGAGTTTGAGACCAGCCTGCTCTACATAAAGAGTTCCAGGACAGCCAGGCTACACAGTGGAACCCTATCTCAAAAAAAAAAAACCCCAAAACAACAAAACCAAAACCAAAACCAAAAAACAAAAAGAAAGAAAAAGAAAAAAAAAAGAAAAGTGCCCTACAGACTCGCCTACAGACCAATCTGGTGGGGACATTTTCTCAAGTGAAGTGTGAAGTCCCTCATCCCAGATGACTCTAGCTTGTGTTAAGAAGACATAAAGCTAGCCAGTACAATTGACTATTTTTCAACCTGGCACAAATACATCACTATTCAGCTAGAACCACACCTATCTTGTACATCCCCACGATCTCATATTAGTATCAACATCACAATAGAAAGCATTCCAACTCTTAAAAAGTCCCACAGTTTTTAAAAATTCAAACATGTTAAAAGTTCAGTCTCTGTTCAGTCTCTTTAAAACATCTAAAGCCTCTTTCAAAATCTCTAAAATATTCCAAAATCTCTGGAAAATTTCAGCATCAAAAGATCCCAAAGTCTCTTAACTGTGGGTTCCTATAAAAATAAAAAGAGGTTATACACTTTCTTATTCCAACATCAAAGAGTAGGGACAGTCACAATCAAATCAAAGCAAAACCAAAATTTAACATACAAAGTTCTGTGCTTGACATCTGGGTCCCACTCCCGATCTTCTGGGCTCCTCAGTTTGCTAGGGTCAAGCCTGCTCCACCCACACTGCTGCTGTCCTTGGTGGTCATCCCATGGTCCTAACATCTCTAAAATGCTGGGGTCTCTTCTGTAACTGGGATGCACCTTCACAAATAGCCTCTCCCAGATTCTCTTTAGGGACTCTGACCTTACCACACACACTACACTAAGCCTCAACTTCTCTCTATGACCCCTTCAATCCTGGGGTTTCTACTGCAACAGAGGCTCACTTTTACCAATGGCCTCTTCTGGCTTCTCAGTACCAAGACTCAGCTGCTCTCCATGACCCCTTCCTGCTTTCAAAACCAGTACCACCTGGGTGATGCTTACACATTACCATTTTCAGCTGCCAGCATGAAGTGCAGGTTTCGCCTGCTCTGAACCACTTCTTCTGTGCACTGACCCTGATGAGATACTTCCAGAAGATTTCATCTCAATGATGCTGCTCTCACTCCTCACTAACTTCTTACCTCCAGCTGACCTCCATCAGGCATCCCAGCAAAGCAAAGGTTTCACTTAGTGGTTCCTTTTTTAAAACTTTGTTTTATTTTGTTTTTTTTATATTATTATTATTCATTATAAATTCATTTTACATACCAGCCACAGTTTCCCCTCCCCTCTATCCTCCTATTCCTTTCCTTCAACTCCCTTCTACCCCCCACATCCATTCCTCTGTCCCCATTCAGAAGGCATAAGGTCTACCATAGGAATTAGCAAAGCATAGCATATCAACTTGAGGCAGGACTAAGCTCCTCCCCCCAGCATCAAGGCTGAGCAAGGCATTCCATCACAGGGAATGGGTTTCATATAGCTAGCTCATGCATCAGGGACAGATCCTGGTCC
This sequence comes from Bramus lutescens, assembly GCA_001685075.1. Classification (NCBI taxonomy): domain Eukaryota; kingdom Metazoa; phylum Chordata; class Mammalia; order Rodentia; family Cricetidae; genus Bramus; species Bramus lutescens. The sequence goes on along the minus strand of LOEQ01002248.1, from coordinate 74,520 downwards.
CACTGCTAGGGCCCCCACAAAAGACCAAGCTACACAACTGTCACCCTGATGCAGAGGGCTAAGTTTAGTCCTATGTTGGCTCCCTAGCTGTTGGTCCAGAGTCCTTGAGTTACCCTCAAACTCGGGTCAGCTGTCTCTGACCCCCTCTTGCTCATAAAATCCCTCCTCCTTCTCTTCAGCTGGACTTCCAGAACTTGGTTCAGTGCTTGGCTGTGGATCTCTGCGTCTGCTTCCATCAGGTACTGGATAAAGGCTCTATGATGACAATAAGGCTAGTCACCAATCTGACTACAGGGGAAGGTCAGTTCAGGCACCTTCTCCACTATTGCTAGGAGTCTTAGCTTGGGTCATCCTTGTGGGTTCCTGCGAGTTTTCCTGGCACCAGGTTTCTCCCTAACCCCATAATGGCCATCTCTATCAAGATATCTCTTTTTTTACTCTGCCTCCATCCCTCCCCCAACTCGACCATCCTGACCCTTCATGTTTCCATCCCTCATCCCCTCCCTTATACCCCTCACTCTGGTTTCCCCAGGACATCTCATGTATTTCCTCGTTTTTATTTTATGTGCATCAGTGTTTTTGCCTGCATGTATGAGGATGCCAGATCCCCTGTAACTGGAGGTAGACAGTTATAAACTGCCATGTGGGTGTTGGGAATTGAACCCGGGTGGAGACCTTCTTGTCAGTCACGAGAATTGACGACTCCCATCTCTCCAGCCCCTGATTAGTGGTTCTTAATTCAAAAGATCACACATATGGCCCCTATAGAATAATTTCCCTCTGAAACGTCACAAGCCAGGCCGCCATTGCATTTCTCTTGGCATTCTTACCTTCTAAGCTCACAAAGAACCATCTATTAAGCTCTGAGCACATCCTGGCTTTGCCAGCCCAGAGTTCAAATGCCACCACAACCGCACCCAAAACACGTGGTCAGGTCTGTCACAGCAACACCCCATAACCTGGTACCAATTTCTGTCTTAGGGTTTCTATTTCCATGATAAAGCCTCATTACCAAAAGCAACTTGGGAGGGAAGGGTTGAACTTATAGCTGTAGGTTCATCACAAAGGGAAGCTAGGGCAGGACCCTGTAGGCAGTGACTAAAGGAGGACCTTGCTTAACTTGCCTTTCTAAAAAACCCAGGACCACCTGCCTGAGGGCAGCACTGCCTATAATGGCTGGGCCCTTTCACATCAACTATTGATCAAGAAAATGCCCCACAGGTTTACCTACAGGCCAATTCTGGTGGGTGTATTTTCTCAATTGAGGTTATCTCTTTTCAAATGACTCTGGTTTGTGTCAAGTTGACATAAAAGTACCCAGCACAGTTGCGGTGTGGGTACTGGGAACCAAACCCAGGTCCTCAACAAGAGCAACCACTGAGCAATCTCTCCAACCCTATCTTTATTTTAAAAATATGTTTACAAACCAACCTTTTCAATATGTACTTTGTCTTGCCAAGTGTGCCTGCTTGTCTCAAGTGATTGCTATGTATATGTGACCTGGCACCAGTCCTAGATATCTTTGTTTCCTTTCATAGTCCAATACATTGGCATATAGTTCAGCTAATTATATGTCANCAGCACTGCCTATAATGGCTGGGCCCTTTCACATCAACTATTGATCAAGAAAATGCCCCACAGGTTTACCTACAGGCCAATTCTGGTGGGTGTATTTTCTCAATTGAGGTTATCTCTTTTCAAATGACTCTGGTTTGTGTCAAGTTGACATAAAAGTACCCAGCACAGTTGCGGTGTGGGTACTGGGAACCAAACCCAGGTCCTCAACAAGAGCAACCACTGAGCAATCTCTCCAACCCTATCTTTATTTTAAAAATATGTTTACAAACCAACCTTTTCAATATGTACTTTGTCTTGCCAAGTGTGCCTGCTTGTCTCAAGTGATTGCTATGTATATGTGACCTGGCACCAGTCCTAGATATCTTTGTTTCCTTTCATAGTCCAATACATTGGCATATAGTTCAGCTAATTATATGTCAATTAGGAACTGGCTAGCTTGGCTCACTGATCATCGTATTCTCAACTGCTGCCGTGCCACAAATACATCCTTTACTTCTGTGTTTTTATATGACTGAATGCTACTGGGATCACAGGTGTAAGCCATCATGCCTGGCTCTACATAGTTCTTGAAGTGGCTTACAGGGTCCTATATCTTGCTCTCTCACACCACTGTTATTTTCTATCACTCTTTATGTAAAATTATGTACCTCAGTTTCCCTTCTTGGAGTATGCTTTGCTCTCCTTTTGTGCAATCCAAACTTTGACACATGCTAGTCAATGTCTGCTTTTTCCATTTTTACCTATGTTGTGGCTTAGCAGTGAGGACAGCTTTGTGACGACTTAATCCTCCCATTTAAAAATCCCTCACCGTGTCTCTCCTACTGGTTATCATCCCTTAGTCATCATTATTCGAATCATTTATTACATAAGGTGCTCCCAAATGGTGCTCCTTCTAGTTCTATTCCTCCTTCTGCATCTATTAGCTGAAATGTGTTTGTAAAGGATTTTCTGTTACTGGCCCAGCTTATTGGTTTGCCTAAAATAACAGTGTGTACATCAGTGTCAGGGTAAATGCTTAATTCTTTTGTGATTATGTCTCTAAAAGTTTATTTAAACTCGTAATTCAGAGCTTTGGACAAATTTATCAGAGAAACCACTTGTAAGTAGTGGCTATGCCTGCAGACAAAAAGCTTTCTTAATCCCACAGGTTAAATGAAACATTACACAAAAGTTATAAAAATCAAAACTATTTTGTAATATTAGTTATTAAACAGAGGAAGACTGCGTTTTAAAGTTTAACTTGAGTGCTAGCACTTGAGAGAAAAGCAGTCTTAATTAGAGGAAGAAGTGGATGGATACTTAGGGTGATTTGAAGTGATCTGCTGAGTATCTCTAAGGGCTTCGGGGTTTGACAGCACTGTTCTTATGTCTAATTCCACTACAAATTTAAGCTATTTTCAGTTCTTTGGTATGTGCTATTGCCAGCACTTTTTATATTCAGCAGCTGGGGCCAATGATGAGGATAATCTTTGGCTCACAAATGGAGAGAGGCACATTTCCCAATAGAAATGAAAGTGGCTGTGGGCAAGTGAAGTGAAATCAGCTGAGCAGACAAGAAGAAGGAATAAACATGTCCTCACTGGGACATTAGGTATGAGGGGGAACTAGGATTGGAGCTAGCATGACGGAATCAACTTAGGCTTAGTGTTGACCCTGTACTTGACTGATCCATATCCTGACTGCTTCTCTGAAATTCGTGTCATAAACTAGTGACTGGGGTCTGTGGGAAACAGGACAGTGAGAGTTGTGGAAAACTAGACGTTAAGTTTTGAGGTGTCCTAGTGACAGAGGCCCTGGGCACAGGAGCTGTAATGTGGACAGACTTTGAGCTATAGATATGAATCAAGAGTCTCTATAAAATCAAAATAGACGGAATATTGGAGATCAAGAAAGGCTTACTAAAGAGAGCATGTTGAAGTCTAAATGATAAACCTCAAAACAATTTCTAGGCCAAAAGCATATGGTAGAGCCCGTGGGGGTGGTGCACACCTTTATCCCAGCACTCAGAAGGCAGGGGCAGGCGGATCTCTGTGAGAAGTGTATAGCAAAGACAACTAAGAGAGGCATATAGGTATAAAATAGGAGGGTTAGTGCCGGAATCTAGGGAGTGGAAGAATTTGTAGGACAGTTTATAGTTTGGGATTTTTTTCTCTATGGATCTTGGGGAACCATTTGAAGAACTTTTTTTTAAATTTATTGCCATGATTATCAATTTTTTAAAAGATTTATTTATTTATTATGTACACAGTGTTCAGCCTCCATGT